>VUQH01014567.1:3944-41193 GCA_015106775.1 Etroplus canarensis
TTTTTTATATTTTTTTTTTTTTTTTTTTTAATTGTTGAATTTTGTTTTTTTTTTTTTTTTTCCCCCCCGTACTGGCTAGTATATTTTTGGCAAATGTACAGTAAAGAGTCAGGTTTGTGTCCAAGCAGGTGGATTCCACTGGTCATTGCTGAGTTGCTTCATGTATGTTGAAATCTTGACATTATCTTCAGACAAAACAAAAAGGATAACTGATATACTTGTAAAACAAGGCAAAAACATAGTGGCAAACTGTAATTATTGTAGAACCCCCTGTAGGTGAACTTTTGCAAAGACTGTTTTAAGTGGTTGTACTATTTTTATAGTTGGTCAGTACTTTCTAACACATCCTTATTGTTTGGTTGTTCCCTGTGTCCGCAATGCTTTGTTTTGTCATCTTTAAGAGGTACTTTCTTAACTCCTTTAGGTAGACGTGAACTTTTTGAATTAACGGAGAGAAAAAAAAGTCCATTGTTAAACACCAGCAGCTTTATCATCAGTGTCTCCTCCACAGTCATTTGATTTTTTTATTTTTTTTTAAACTGCACTGACATGTCAACATGACTGCTAGTCTCTAATTCAATCATTGTCGAACTTTTGTTTACTTCTAGTTCCATGTTTCAATTCGTTGCAGGACAAGCCATTCTTTGTACAGCACAATGCAGAATAGTTCCTCTTGAACCCAGTCCTTGTTTGGCAAAGTTTGTGAATTTCTGCCTCTGGCAGCGCACAAATGATGTCATTCCAAATTTAAAAGACCTTTAAGTCCTCCTTCACAGTTTGCCATGGCCACTTACATCTACAGACATGCAGCGACACTGTTTGACTCTCTGCACCTTACGGTGTCTGAAAGGAGGCTGCAGGTCTGGGCAGTCTAGTTGCACTGTGAGCTGTGTGATGCGATGTGGTCTACAGAAGGAGCAGGATTGAAACGGCTCCTGGGCTTTGTTGTGGTGTTTTCTTCCAGAGCCTGAGGTTTGGCCTCGATTCTGTCCCTGACCTGAGCTGGGACCCATATGCCGTGGGATGTAGAAGGAATTGCACTGGCCGTAGCAAAAACGGTTGACCACAGTGCGGCTGCGGCAGCCCTCCTCACTGATTGTCTGACGAAGAGGTTGGGTCTTGCACCAGTCTCTGCGGAGGTAACGGCGCTCTGTCACCACCAAGGCCTCCCGGCTAGAGGATAGCACCTCTGGTTTCTGCTGCAACAACCGGTGGTGACGGTCTGAAGGCAGGTTTCCTTTGGTCTTGTATGGGGATGGGATGGCTCCCTGGGGGCGAGACTTTTTGGTCTCTGCGGT
The DNA here is from genome assembly GCA_015106775.1 of Etroplus canarensis. NCBI lineage: Eukaryota > Metazoa > Chordata > Actinopteri > Cichliformes > Cichlidae > Etroplus > Etroplus canarensis. Next base: position 5,243 of record VUQH01014567.1, read on the forward strand.
GATGCAGAGCACCCCAGCCAGAATGACAGGGATAGTTATTCTCCACAGCATTCTGCAATGAGAATTGCATTACAAACATTACTTTACAATGCAGCAGATAATGTAGTTTCTGAAGAATCAAACATCTGCTGTTGCACAAATACACCCTGGAACTTTATAACACTGAAGACAGTGCAACACTAATTTAGGTGGTATGAGATGAAACATGACAGTCATACAATTGCTTACATGATACTAATGTTGCCAATTATGTTTGCAACTGTGAGAACATTCATTCCTGTTGAGCCACCTTTGCAGTTTTGCCTTCTAGGCATCACTGAGGAAATGAATCCATCACCAGGGCCCCCATTTGTCAGCATCTCTGTGTCATTACTTCTATTTGCTTTCCTCTCGGCTACGCAACTCTTCCAAAAATAAACAAAGCCCTGCCATCAAAGGATACACTTAAACACCCATAACGAGAAGGGGAAGTTGATTTTATTGGTCCCGTCGCTGGGTAAAATAATTAAGGCTTTGCTTACTTTAGTCATGAACTATGCCGCAGATATGTAAACAGGCATTAGAAAGGCCCATCTGCATGTTATTAAAGAAAGAGTTGGAGAGCTGTACAGTACACTCTTCTACTCTTTGGTTATATGCTATGGAAAAAGCAAAATGGAGAGTGGCCTGTAGTGTCCATAATCACCCCTTGTCTAGCACCAAAGAGTTAGTATGATCTGGAGAAATGATTTCACCATGACTCAGGGCGGAGTATGCGCCCGTGTGCAAGCTGTCAGCATTTGCGCCAGCACATTTTTGACCATCACTCAAGCATCTTTTCAGCAGATGTTGCTCTTGACAAGCATTGCATGACACCGAGTTAGAAAATCTGACAGAGAACCAAACGGCCTCAAGGCCATTGGCTGCTACTATTTACAGACTCTTCTTTGCTGTGCTTGTATGTTCCCTTTGTTCCTTCCCAGAACCTGCAACTCACTCTGACATGGAACAAATTACTTTATCACAATCCACGTTGTTTCTTGCCTCGTTTTTTCTGCCCTTGACCCGGAGGTCACAACATCTCTGTCTGAGCTGCATGAACACTCAAGTCTGTATATCACTGTCCCAGCAGCACTTGCCATAAGCTAGACAGCAGCTGTTGGTCCATCTAGCAGATATGTAGCATGAATTTTAACTTCATTTTTTAACAGGAAATCAAGCCATATCTTGGAGTTCTAAAGGCACAGAAAACTTATTCTGCTGTTAAATTCTTTCTTGTGCAAATCTGATCCTGTGAATCTTTTGTTTTTGCTTCATTAAGAGATCAGTGTACAGTCTGCTAAGGTACTTCATCTGCTTTATTGTTAAAGTGTTAACGTTGTCCAGATAACACATTTTTGAAAAAGAATTTTAATAAGAATTTCACAGGAAAAATATTATTTTCATCTATAGCTTGCTTTAATCAGGAGACAAATTGTACATCCACATAAGATCTGTGCTTCTATACACTTACATTTTTGCATATGTACAAACCATACATGCACACCTACACCCACCTATCATAAAGCTGGGATGACTAAAGTAATGATCCCGTTGGGTCTTTTCACCACCTACTGCAGCAGGGAGTGTTGACCCCACTTCACCTTTCAGCAATCTACCTTCCAGGTACAGCACAGCCTCATTTGTCTTTAGCTGCACCATCTTATTCCTGCTTACTGTGAATTTAAGTGCATGAACTCTCGACCAGGATGACATGCTCTGCTCTTGTGTGCATTCTCCTGTTATCAGTCTCTTATGTGGCACCACATGAGTTTGTTGAGCTACAGTTCGGATAGCTCTAGGGGTTTGGGAGGGATGACCCGACTGACCGTGTACACAGGGCATGACAAATGACCTATACAGTCAGCAGTCGCGCTTCCTCTCCACCCCCAAGCTCAGCCGGTATGATAGAGGTGGCCCTGCTGAGCTATGCCCATCAATCTCTGCAGCAAGACAAATTGTGGTTTTGGGGTAGGGATTCTGGGGCTTTGGGGGGGAGTCTGAGGTAGATGGTTAGTGGTTTAGGGAAAGAAGTTACAAAGAAAAGGATTGAAAAAATGGTGGGGTTTTGGACTGATGACCTACCAGGAAACAAATCCAGAACTGCTTAGGCTTCAATATAGGTCCTCCTTTCACAACTGCATATCTCTTCACAAATTTTTGTGTGTCTTTGTCACTCTTGTCTTTGTTTCTTGGACATACAGCACTAATCATCACACAGTCCTAGAGACAGAAGGAGACTGTGGTTTTGAGAGTTAATACTGAAACAGAACTGAACGCAACCTTTGTGTCTGCTAAACACTAATATTGTCCACAAACACAGCTTCATGTTTTACCAGAACCACAAATACTTTGAATGTGCTTCAGTGAACTGCGGCAGACCTTGGTTCCAAAATTCTAACCTCTAATGAAATTACAAATGCCAGAAACAAATACCAGAGAGACTGCTGAGCTAGACACAAGCCTTTTTGAAAACAACTATTATCATCAGTGGGAACTTGTTATGTTTTGTTTTTCAGAATGGCATGATAATACCATGGTAATGTTTTTTGTCTGGATAACAATGGGTCTTTTTTCCAAATCTCAAAGTTAAATGAAAAACAAAATTATTCATGAAAATGTCCAGCCTGGCAGCTAAATATTTGAAGATTCTAAATATTCAGTTGTTAAATAATTGAATAAAGAAATGGCAATCCTTTCCAAGGCTTTTAAATTTGTACACAGAGATGTGCTTCCACTAAATCATGCAAAACATCTTCCCAGCATGTCTTCAAAGGCAGGTTAAAACAAACAAAACCTGATGCCTCAATTATTGGTGCGTCAGAAAGTCTCATACATAGACTGGTAAGTGCAGTTAATTACAGTAGAACTGCATTTAATTCACCGTGCAGCTCAGACCTCAATCACACACGGGTAGCTGCACACGCACACACGCACACATCCATGTGTGGCCACACATATGCGTGTAATCACACACACATGCACACACACACACACACTGACTCAAACACACATACACAGGATATAGAGAGAGAGAAAAAGGGAAAGAGAGGTAAATTAAATGTTTTCACTTGGAGCCAATTACACAAAGAGGAACCATGTCATTATCTGCATTTGCGGATTGTATTTTCCCAAACTACGCTTCACTGTCGGCTCATTAACAGTTGGGGGTTGGGGGGCTCCTTTTGGGGGCTTTGCTGTGTAAATGTGTCTAATGCCAACATCGCCAGGAGGCTGCTTTAGGCAGTTCGGGCAGCCATTTGTCACCACAATCCATCTTGATAATGACTAGCAGCCCAGATATAATGTTTTCCAAGCTAAGTACTGGCAAGAATGTCAGACAACTTCTTTACCTCAACAACACAAAGTGGAGGATGAAGGGCAATTAGAGATGCTATGATAGTACATGAGTTGTCACTGCAGATCAAGATGACACTGTTTAGGAATGGTGATTAACACTTCCCATTTGCACTTGAAGTAAAACAGTTTTCTTTTTTTTTTCTCTTACGGTTTCCTAAATGGCCTTATTTCACATTGTGTTATGTGTCGTATTTATAATCTGTATCAGACTGCTCAGATCTTTCAAGCTGAAAATATCATTATCTTATTACGGGCCATCCACCTGAAATATTCTTGATTTCTTCAGCTAACTTCAGGATCTTCAGTAGAATCTAAAATAAAGTTCTCTGGCTTTCAGCAGTGTTTGGCTGCTCAGCACTGGTACACCAGCAGGCCACTGTATGTAACAGGGTTTAAAGTAGTTCTTTTAAGTTGTATTCTTCTCATGATCTGTTGTTTTAAAAAGTTTGATTTCAACTGCCCATCAGAAGGGTGTGCAGTTTTATTCCACACACTGAATTCATGTTCCTCAGTGTTTTGTGTATTCATATATAGAGCACAAACCTGACATGTTAACAGTGTTACTGAAGTTTTCTATCAATTGCTAGTGTTACTATCTCCAGAGGCTTACAATGACGTGTTTTCTGTTGCTTAAGAAATTACAATGTGTCTGTGTGCTAAATCCTCTTTGACATCAGAGCAGATTGTACAAGGTGGTGCAGTCACCAGAGCTGTAAGCAGGATCAGAAGGCAAACTCCCCACCATTCCCCGCACGCATACTGTAGGAACAAGCACACACATGCACACATGTTCTCACACCAACTTGGATAGACATTAGTACATACAATACAAAGTGAGCACATGGGATCATATAAACCTGTACAAATGAACACAGAGACAAGAAAAGAACAGAGATCATACTGAACACACAGACATAACATAAATGATGTTACTACATATAGTGTTCGTTAAGATCATTATGTCTCAGTCTCTTTTTCATATTCACTGGAAAAACTTAACTCTCTCTTAAGCTCACTGAGAAGCAAAGTACAACATACTGTCATCACTCACTAATTCTCTCACTCACAACACTAATTACTTAGAACCTCCAGCCACTAATTATAGTCATTTGGTAGACACTTTTATCCTGAACACCTTACAGTGCCTTGAAGGTGTATATTTTTACAATGGGTGGCCCCAGTGGGAATCAAACCATCACTGCTGAGACATTATACTAAATAGCTGTACAACTACCACCGTTCCAATTACATGGTTCTGCGCTTAGTCATCCGGAGACATACTGAGTCAGTCAGTCGCACACTCACGTGGGATATACTGAACCAGCACTCTGCAAGCTAATCTTTTCTCATTAAATCCAAATGTGAGATCATGGGTGTTAAACTCATTTTACATTGTAGGCCACATACAGCCCACTGTGATCTGAAGTGGGATGGACCAGTAAAACCTTTAAAACCTAACCTACATTTAAAAAAAGAAAATTCCAAATTTTCCCCCTTTCTTTTTGTGTAAAGATTCTTCAATTACACAGTTAATCCCTGAGAGAGAAAAGAAGGAAGTGCAATTTCAACAATACATCTCAGTTTTTCTACATCATAAAGAAATGCTGTTGTAGTAAATCAAAGAAACCTGTCACTATGACTTTTGGGGATTAAACTTTAATAAATAAAAGCTTTATTTTTAACTTTTAAAATTCTGTAAATTCTGCAATTCTGTGTAAAAATAGAAAGCTTTGTCATGTAATTTAAAAACATTAATGTTCTGCTTAATCACAGAAAATGTCTTGTTTTGGATCTACTGTAATAGTAAATAGTGAAAAAAAACAGAGCTTTTCTATTTTTTAAGGAACACAAAAATGAAACTTTAAAAACACCTTGACCTTCTGTCATTTAATGGTTTATCTTTTCCTTACTTAATTTGGTGTAGTATGTCAGGCCTTGTGTGGTATCTCTTTCAGTAAGAAGGCTTGAAGATGGATGAAAATACTCTTAAAAAGTCCAAAATTTATGCTGCTGCTTCTGCTTTGCAATTCTCAAAGTTTCCAAAGCAATCCGGTGGGCCAGACTGGACCTTTTAGATGGCCAATTCTGGCCCCCAGGCCATATGTTTGACACCCCTGACATAGGTAATCGCATTTCCTCTTATGTGCTGCAAAGCTGTTCACCTTCAGAGGATTTATAATCATATTTCCGTGAAAACTGAGGTACTACAATGAGATAACATATGTGACTATGTGCATTATCTTGTATCCAAAACATTCTGGAATAAAATTGGTACCAGCTGTCTGTTGTGGTTGATATGCAAACTCATCCCTTTACTGTACGTCTTAAATACGAAGTTATGGTATTAAATTAATAATATCCCAGTGAAATGTAAAGTAGGATTTATATACCTCTTTTTGTGTGCAGTGGGACAAGAATGTGTCGAGGATGCATTCATGGGAGCTCGTCCACCTTCAGTGGTCCTTGCGTCCGCTTCCAAGTTTTGGTTTCCATGGCAACATAGTCTGTGGTATCCTCAGGCTTGTCCTTACTCCTCTTCTTCCTCAGTTAGAGTTTCAGACAGTTTTCCATCCCTGTGGACAACATCTACCTCTTCCTACTTTTACTCTGTCTATTTTTTCTCCTGTTTTATTCTTTTTGGTTTTCGGTTGAGGAACGAAGCTCCAGACTTCAATCACAGTAAGCCCATATCTTAGTGTTGTGGAGGCTGTCTGCAGTCTGTCTTTGAGAGTGTTTGAGTCACTGTAAAGCCTGCCTTAGTTTGAATCCCCACCACCCCTTTCCCTCCTCAAGAATGGGAGGGTTTTTCCTATTGGCTCTGACCATTGTGTGAATCAAATCAAGCTTCATTACTTTCATTTAAGTCTGTCTCAGGGAGAGACAGACTGTCTATTTATGTCTGCCTGGTTATATTTTACACACACACACACACACATTTATATATATATATTTGTAATCCCTACCTGTCCATGATACATAACATCTATCAAGATGACAGATTTTCCCTTATCTTCTTTTTCCATTCCACTCTCTCACCTTGTGTTTGACATTTACTTTTACATTTTTAGGAGGTGGATGAGATATTGAACAATAAAGGGCAAGCATGTGAAGAAACAGTGCTTGCCTAAACCCCCTGAATTATCCTTTCTTATTGGCACAGTACCACATCAAAATTAAACCCATAACCTCCAATCCATAAATCATTCAGTGCATATACTAACAGCATGCTTTGAAAAAAAATCCACAGTTCACATTCCTTGATGCAACATAGACAATGATGTTTGTCTCTTTTGCGGCTCTGGCTATGCTGACCACTGGGCACAAAGACTGAAAACACTGACTGTCACTTCTGCCATCAAAGAGCTGAAACATCAACAGACCGTGCAAAACCTCAGATGGGTAAAGTCTGAACAATAACCCTTTCAGCAACCCAGAGGATGATGACACTTTTGCATGACAAAACTTCATTTGTCTGCAGAGTACTGTGACTTATTTTGCTGATCTGATTAGCCAATGGGAAATAACTTATCACCCTCTAGTGGTAGAAAGTAAAAGTGCACGATTTAAGTTTAGACAGGGATTCTTTCAAACCTGGTGTATGAATGCAAAATTCTGTATTGCTATTGTGACATTTTACGTGGAAAGGAAAACAAAAAACAAAACCCAGGCCATAGTAACAGATAGAGGGCCAACTTTAATAATACAAGTAAGTAAAAGTGTCTTTAAATATGGTATAAAAATAAATGCAGGAGAGAATAACAAAGAATTATGTTCTACGCAAGACAGGACAGCATTTTTGTAAATCTCAATGTGATTTTACAGGTGCAATGAAAATCATATGTGCTAATTATTTGTAGTGCAATAAAATAATGCAAAGCAAAAATAAATGCACAATAAATAATAATATTAATCATAATATATATGTATATATATATTTATATATATATATTGTATATTCATTCTGCACAACACTTCCCATAGCGTGACAAAGTACCTGTGATCTCAGATCATGTAAAGCAATGACATTGGTTAGATTTATCAGTTTAAGCTGTCATTTTTATATTTTTTTTACTTTTTTCTTTTTTCTTTTTTTCTCTCTGACATCATTTTGTTTCAGCTGGAAGTGAGAGAGGGGGGTTTTGATCCAGCATTTACGATGGAAAGAACTGGAACTCTGGATATGATATTCCTCAGTGTCATTTTTCATCTCTACAGTCTGTCAATGTCCTCTCAAGTCCAGCAGAGCTTCCTTTCTGAGAATACTGGAAATATATCAGGTATTGAAAGTGGAGAGAGAAGAAGGAACATCCTCTCCGTGGACATGCAACATCCTGTGGACAACAGATGAACAGACGGCTTGGCTCATCATCTGGCTGAGCCAAGAGCAGATGACAGACAATGATGATGAAGAGATGAGATGGTTACCCTCTCCATGTCCCAGAGAGAGTGAGTTGGCATTGATTTTAGCATGATGGCACACAACTGGTCAACCTCTTGGATGCCAGTGGTTTCCCCTACAGAGAGAAGAAATAGGAAGGTAGAACAAAAAGAGAATAGAGAATGAGATGAGAGATGGGGAGATTAAATACATTTATTTTCTGGTTTAGAATTGTACATTTTGTGTTATATTCAATTGTAGAATTTAGCACAACATCTCTTATAGTAGGTACTGTGCTAAAAAGAGTGGCTATTACACTACAGTGACAGTAATCAATATAGTATGATTGAACATACCTGGGAACAACACCCTTCAGAATAAGTTCTTACTTTTCTGCTGGAACAAAAAAACACATAATTGAGGTGATTTTAGCTTGTGGATTCAGAGGGGTTTTAATCAAATTATAAACACTCACCAACCATTTTATTAATTACACCTGTTCAACTGCTCATTAATATAGATATCTAATCAGCCAGTCACATGGCACCAATCAGTGTGTTTATCCATGTAGGCATGGTCAGAATGGCTGCAGAAATTCAAACTGAGCATCCGAATGAGGAAGAAAGATGATTGAAGTGACTTTGAATGTAGCATTGTTGCTGGTACCAGATGGGCTAGTCTGTGTATGCTGGGATTTTTCCCATACAACCATCTCTAGAGATTACATAGAATGGTCTGAAAAAGAGAAAACATCCACTGAGTGGCAGTTCTCATGGCCAAAATGCATTGTTCATGCCAGAGGTCAGAGGAGAATGGCCAGACTGCATCAAGCTGACAGGAGGGCAATAGTAACTCAAGTAACCACTCATTACAACTTTGATATACAGAAGAACATCTCTAAATGCACAAAAAATTGAGACTACCGTTCACCCAAGCTCACCAAAACGAGACAGTAGAGGACTGCAGATTACATTGCATGATCGGATGAGTCTTTATTTTTTAAGTGACATTTGGATGGTAGGGTCAGAATTTGGTGTAAACAACAATAAAAGCACGGATCAAGCTAGAGGTGGTGCTTTGATGGGGGATATTTTCTTGGCACACTTTGGGCCCCTTAGTTCCAGTTCAGCATCATTTAAATGCCACAGCCAAACTGAGTATTGTCCATCCCTTTATGATGACAGTGTAGTCGTCCTCTGATGGCTGCTTCCAGCCAAATAATGCCCCATGTCATAAAGCTTTAATCATCTCAAACAGGTTTCTTGAACATGACAATGGGTTCACTGTACTCAAATGACCTCCACAGTCACCAGATGTCAATCCAACAGAGCACCTTTGGGCTGTGGTGGAACCAGGGATTCACATCATGGATGTGCAGTCGACAAACCTGCAGCATCCCCATGATACTGTCAAGTCAATATGGACCAAACTCTCTGACCAATGTTTCCAGCACCTTATTGAATCTGTACCATGGGGAATTAAGGCAGTTCTCAAGGCAAAAGAGAGTTAAATCTGGTACTAGCAAGGTGTAACTAACAAACTGACTGATGAAGCTAGATGAACAAAATGTAAAGGCTACTTTCAGTTTATATAACATAACAAGAATTTAGAAAGAATACTCTGTTGTCATTATCAAACGGTGTACTGCTTTCACATCATGTTTCATCAGATACAGTACAAAGATCAAACATAGAAAACAACCAGATAATGATGTGGATTTAGCAGTTTTTTTCTTTTTAAAAACAGATAACACTGAAATCTTGTTTGCCAAATTGACAGGCTGGCAAAGTGTAGGAGGTGTGAGACAGTAGGTTTTAAGCACGTGAATATGCTTGTGTAAAGCTGAATTATTCATCATGCTATGACAGCCCATTTTTCTGTATTCATATTAATTTCTACAAGACCAAACGGGGTCCTGATTACCTCCTTCATCAACCACACCCGAAAATGATCCCATAAAAGTATTTATCTGCTTTTTGTTAGTTTTTGTTGCAGGCCCCATTTTCAATATTTCTTGGTTTGACCTGGTTTGCACCTCAGTTTCCAAGATTTGAAATTACATCAAGCAATACATTTGGTCTAAACACAAATTACTAGGTGTATTTTCAAATAATTGCTTAGTGTTTCAAATGTATATGTGGGAAAAAAATCAACAAAGATGAGCTATTGTTTGGGACTTATTAAAGCCTAAAGCTATGAGGAACAGAAACCAAACTCCATATTCCTGTATTGTTCTAAATTTGTGAGTTGTTTGTTGATATGTTTTGCTTTACTTTGGTAGACAATAAAATAATATATCAATATTATTTTAGTGAACACAAATAGGGTTAATAATCAAACCAAACCTACTCCTGTAGCAGAGAATACAGTGTATCACTATGAGTGAGGGCAATGCCAAAAAAAGTTGCACACCTGGCTTATATAAAGGGATTTCTGCGAATTGGTTTAAAATTTAATCTAACAGACTTTGAAAAGGTTTGACTTTGGTTGCTAAGAGGGTTGATTTCAGCATCACCAAAACTGTAGAAGCATTTTATACATACAAATAAGGCATTGTGTAATGTCAGCTACGTATGCTTCTCTGCATCTCATCTTATTACACACTAATAAATTAGTCAAATCTTTTCAGTCAGGTTTTGCATTTTTTACTTTACCTTCTTCTTGGCCTGTAATAATTCCTGGTAGGCACTGGAACGGATGAAACGGCTGTAAGAATCACTCTTCATCAACTTGTAGATGTGTTCCTGGTGAAGAAACACATAATGTGAGATTGGGGAATAAAAGTATCAGAACGGAATCAGACACAGGTAACAGGTACTGAACAGAAATTAGAAAATGCAATCTTTCACGGATCAACAAGATTGTGATTTGTAAACTGCTACCTGTATCTTATGCTTTTGAGTAATCAGTCACCTGTGCATCCTCAAAGGCATAGCGCCCTGGGTCTTTGACATTCTGGGTGGTTTTGTCATAGCTCTTGGAGTCCACATTGATGGCACTGGGTGCCCCTGGGGCCAGAAATTCCTGCCAGATCTCCTGAACCCGAGTTGGAACTTCTCTGATGGGGCGCTTCTTTAGTTCCTGGACTGCTAGCCAGAACCTGCAAGTTATCAGAATGAATGCAGCCTGATAATATACATAACACTTTGGACTGAAACATGGATGGATGTAAAACAGATAAAGGAATAACAGCTTGCAGTCCACATAGATGCACACTGTCCATTGGCAACAAGTAGTTATAGATCGTTGTTCACCTTGCCCCCCATTAATGTTTTCACAAATCACTCAGAAATGTAACCTTTTTGTTGAACATTGTCAAAGTTAACTTGTTGTAGTGCACTGGGTTTTTCAAATGATAAAAACCATGCTCATCCAGCTCACCATTCATCACAATTCATAGGTTATTATAATGTGTGAAGTACAGAAAGAAAGTGATAGTTTTTCTTGTCATTAGTTGGCTGTATCAAACAATCCAATGACAATTAAAATTCATTGAGAAATCAAGGAGGCTCGCAAACAGTCATATCCAGGACAACTACCACCAGTCATAACCTAGATTAAGATATTCTACTAACATAAATCAAAATAATAATGACATTTATATTTAGATGGCAAAAAGGCAAGTGCAAAAACTAATTTTATGAACATTACAATCCAGGAGTAGGGATTCTGGTGAAAATGGAAAAGTGCTGTAAAATGACAAATATGACTATGATCACGATTTGGGTGAAGAGCCATTAGATGAGTTTTGTGTGTAAGTTTCAAAAGTCCAGGAGTAGCAACTCTTCTGAATTAAGGATAGATGGAGAGAAAGATGCCATGGCATTAGCTCATCATTCCTTCTGGCCAGATGAGCTAAAAATCACTCTCAATAATAATTCAGCAATTCCTCTGAGGGCACCCCTTTACAGTTTTTACCTTTTACATTAATACATTTGCTCCATCATTTTGTCTTCATAAAAGAGCAAGAAAATGTAACATGTGGTAGGAAATGTGACTGAAATATAACACATTTGACTATTTTCTAGGAACACTTCAGCAGAAATACATTATAAAAAGTGGAAATTATAGCAGCAAGAAACATGTTTAATTAAAAAAAAGGCTGATAGAGGTTAAAACGTTGATGAATGACAGTGTTTGTGTGCTTGTGCTTGTTAGTGATGCATATGTCAGTTTACAGGAGGGTGGAAAAACTGACCAAGAGTTTAATTAAACCGACCTCATTATTAACTTTGAGCAGCAACAGTTCAAGCATGCACCATCGGAGGGAGCAAAGGAGCCACTTTGCACAAAAGTTACACAATTTGGCTGTTTGCTTAGATGCTCTGCAGTATTGCTCTTGCCATGAACATGTTGGTTAGCATAATATTCCTATGTTATTCTGCCCAGTGTGACAGTGAGTCTTTTAAAAGATGCATCCACTGGCTATTCCTGCATTGAACAATATTACCGTTACTATACACATTTTTTTATTAGTCTGGAAAATGCCTGAAGAAGCAGTGATTGTTGTAATAGCTGTTACGGTAGCTTTCATGTTGATGTTGATATGAAAATGTACCCATAATTATGAGTAATTTGTACAGCTAGTAAAAACCCACTCAAGTGAGGCATTATTGATCATGGCTATCATCATCACAGCGTCACAGAAAAAAGATTTATCTCAATATAATCACATCGACATGCACTTTGTGATTCCTGCAACATGTATACTCTTTGTTTTTTTATATCACCCTACTGTGTATGCGTGTGTAGGGGGAGAAGGCGTGAAGTCTCCACAGTCACTTCTGTGTTTGTCTTGCTATTAATCACATCATGGCAGCAAATATATGTTCACACATTCCCATTGTGTGGACCCATGTGGGAGCAACAGGCTGCTTCCACAAACGTTAAAGCCATAAATTTGAGGGTTAACACGTGGTTTGTGGTTAAGTTTAGATTTCAAATTGGGCTACTGTAAGGGTAAGGGTGCACCAGTTATGGTTAAAGGAACCATCTATAATCCAACTCCCATAATTTTATTTGCTGTTTTGATTGATAGACTGTAGAAGAAATAAACCATGCACATTTATTCAATGACCATATTTATATTTTTGAAATATAAACTGACTATATCATTCTATGCTACCTTATTCTTATACACAACTACTGTACTGTACATTGCAGACACAAGTAAGCTTTTTTCTCAGCAGTAGTTTCTGGTTGCTTTGCAGATTTATATATTAAACAGCAGCATTTGACTTATCTCATAAATTACAATGAACTCTTGTAGAGTAAAATGCCAGTTGTATATTCATAACATTGTTAAAATAAAATCTAATCTAATGCTGCAAACACATTAATGGCTGAAGAACTAATCAGGTTTGTGTACTAATTAGAATATTCTGATATTCTGTAAGGGGCCAAGTGGTATAGTGTAATTTTTGAGCATTTTTACACTGCAGTACTATTACTTAAAAAAATAGTAGTTGTTACACCACTGTTGACAGAGCTTTAAATTAAGTAATTAACCTTGGAATACAAGCATTTCTAAGTTAAAGATAAATATAGTTTTTTGTTTATTTGTTTGTTTTTGTTTTAATGATGCTATAAATGCTTTATTGACATACATTCATGGCAGTGATGCAGCTGAATGTTTTCACTTATAAAATGAGTAATGAACTGCTACAACATTCTGGTGTCAAATATGTTCACACACTATATGGACAAAATTACTAGGTCACCTACACATTTCTCCTACAGGAGCTTTTATGACATCCCATTCTAAATTCACAGGCATTAATAATAAAACTGAATGAAACAGCTGAATTCTGTGATTAAGAGAGATTAAGTGGCCCAATATTTTTGTCCATATAGCGTATGTGTGTATGCTAGTGTACAGAAAGTACTTTTCATGATTTACCTGAGATTCTCTGAGCTAAACTCAGACTCCAGGAACTTGAGGAACTGCTCTCTCCCAACAGGATCTTTGAGAACCTCATCAATGCCAAAAGCCCACCTCTTTACCCGCTGCTGGCCTGGCTCCTTACTGGGGGAAGACACGAAAAATAAAACACATCTTTTCAGATCTTCACAGATCAACATGAGCTACAAAAACTTGCCCTTGACTACAGTATTTAGCTGATCTTTGTATCTATCTAAATATCTGTATCATGTATCCCACCTGGCTTCGAGCTCCCAGAGTGTGGTGTCATCTGAGATCCAAGGGTTGGATGGGTCTGGTGGCGTGAGGAAGGGGTCGTATTCAACATACTGCTCCGTATAGCCCAACAAACTGTTTTAAGGCAAAAATGGTTTGTTTAGTTGTTAGCTTTACTTGAGAAAAAGAGAAGTGGAAATCCCTTGAGAGCAAATACTCTGAAATGAAATTAAATGAAATGAAAAGTAGAGCCTGACAAGAAGAGTTGACTCATTACTTGAGCACAAGGATAGAGCTGCATCTCTGTTCTCAGAAAGGAATGACAAATAGACACTTTTTTATAGCATCCAGTATTTGGAACTCTGCGGTGACAACTGAAGACATTGTTTCAGCTTAAACACTCCTCAAGGTCATCTTAGTTCTTAATTCCAGGCTGTGTTAGGCTGTTTAAAGGCTCAATAAACAGATCGATGGCTAAACTGAATAAAGACACCAAGAAGATCACTCACCTCTCTGCCACTTTGGACATTTTCAGTCGATGCCTGTCTAATTGCAATTGCCAAAAGGTGATCTGAATCAGAGCAGGGGACAATAAACAATAGGGCACAACAGTCTCCATAAATTTACAGTTTTCAGTTATATTATGATATATAGAATATCTTTAAAGTCCCTTTACATTCAAAAGATACTATTAATCATACACAAAAAGGTAATTTAGTAATACACTAAGTTCAATTTAAGTGCTAGCAGGTTTTTAAAGAGTCTATACTGCCACCTGTAGGTCTAACCTGTTCCTGCAGTTCTTCTTCTGTAGGCTGCTTGGCCTCTGGAGCTGGGGTGTGGGTTGGGCTGTGGGTACGGATATCATTCTGCAGCCCATACACAGACTAAGACAATAAAAACATGAAAATAAAATATATTGTCATGCTGTTGACAAGCACAACAAGAAACTATGAACCTGCTGTGTGGTCACGTTTGTAAAGTAATGATCAATCCTTACAAAAGTACCTTTCTAGTTTTGTGGGGGTTTTTCATTCTTGACGACTTCTTTATGTCAACTTCCGTTGTATTCACACATCCAGGCTGTAAACCAAGTAAGGACAAAATCAGAAAATCATGAGGAAATTCAGCTTGTGAATATAGTTTAAGCTGATTATAACTATCCTTGAGTTTATACTCCAAAAGCATAGACTGTACTCTATACCATAAAATACTGTAGGGAGATTCCACAAGGTGTCATTTGCCACAGCCTTACTGTTTCAGTTTAATGGCATCTAATATGATTATCCAACAAATTCTTCCTGTTCACAATATTAAGCATACTTCAACAAGCTTCTCTGCCATTTCTGTTTTTTTTCTCTTCTTTTTTTTAAACCAAGGTTATTTGTCTCACAACAGATACAACACCAGCAGAGGACATTTGCCTGCAGTCCCATGTTGTCTATCTCAGAAAAAGGCCTACTGAAATCTCTCCAAGTACCCTGCACTTTGAAAAATGCTGCTAAAGGGATACCATGTGCATTAAAATGTGACGCCTACGGGTCCTGACCAAGCATCAGCATGTGACAAGTTGGAAGTGAGAATGAGTTGGCTTAGCTGGTGTGAAAAGATGTAAGAAGTCTCCAGGACAATGTGTCAGATGCTGGTTAATTAAACATGGAATGTGCAAGTTCTAGGAAAACAAAGAAACCAGTAGGAAATTGGAATCTTAGAGTGCAAATGCTGGCTGATTGAGCAAGTGGTCTAATATAGGTCTCTTCCAGAAGAACAGAGCTAAGTAGCTTGACGGTGTCACTGTGAAATTTGAATTAATATTGATTATGTTGCTCCAAGGACGCATAAATTCAACTTGTTATTTCCCAATTAACCGTGGAGCAGTGGCTTTCAGAAATATAGCAGAGGAGACCCTTAAACCTCAAGGGGAAACTAAATGCTAATGCTGAGCAAGTGTGTAGTAGGAACAAGGTAAAGAGCAGCTCTGAAGCTGATGTGTTGTGACAGTTATTGATGTGGCATTTCATGTGTACGGCAAAGGAAAATACACAACGGGGTATTTGCAGAGTATTCACCTCTTTACACTCTTTAAATGTTACAGGACACATGTAAAGCTTATATATAAATTGAATAATCTACCACACTGGAATTCAGTGAGCTCTTGAGAAGGATCCATTCTTTCTCAAACATTTGTGAAGGCAGACAGCATGGCTAGGTGCTTGATTTTATACACCTGTGGCAAGGAGACTGAATGAAACACCTGAATTCAGCAATTAAGAAGCCCAGTACTTTTGCCCATATAGTGCATATACCAGAAAAATGTAATTAGTCTTTTGACTTTGGAGGTGGAGTGGAGTGTGGTCAATGTAAAATTACTTTTGCAATATTGTTCACTTTTCCAGGAGCAATAACAATGATAAAGTCAGCAAAACAATGATATCAGTAACAGCAGAGGTGATTATAACTACACTATGAGTAATTTTACTCACCACTGGTCTGTGCACGTCCCAGAATGCTCGTTCCTGACTGTCAAGAATTTTTCTCTCAATTTTGTCTCTTTTCTTGTCCACTCTGTGGGGGGAAAAAAAGGGAATTCAGGATAGTTCTGACAGACCTTGTAGCTTAATCTAAAACATATATGAGCCATCACGTGTTTAATGTGCTGTTCATATGTGAAGTTGTGTGCTGGTAATTACAGGGAAGTTTAATCATGTCATAACAAGGCTCATAATGGTTCAGTGTGTGTCTCATAGACACCTACTTTGCTTGTGCTTCTGCTTGCATAAAAATGAACTCCCATTTCCTGGCAAAAGCTCTCTGTAGCCTTGCTAAGCTCTCCTGTAAGTAAAACAAAGAAGAAACAGGAAAATAAAGGCTTTGAAGGAATCCAGGCTGATTATGTTTATTGCACATGCTGTGTAGAGTGCACAATTGGATACCATCTTTAATGATCTCTGCTCAGATATGAAAGAAAAACACTGATAATGACTAAACCAGTGATTCATTTAATAGCTTTGGTGAAAGAAAGTTACAAATTATACACTCTGAAAAGGAAATGTTATCATTGTTAGTATGAACAAAAAGGTAAGAGAGCAGTGCCAACACAGGAACAGAGCAGATAGAAAGGAAGTGCTGACACTAAAAGACCTTCTTTACTTACCGCCTCATAGTCTGCAAGCTCCAGACGTGCTTTATTTTGCATTGTTCTTTTGCAGAGGTAAACAGCTGAGAGAGACAGAGAGATTGGTAATAAAAGGAGAACAGGATCTCAGCTTTGTTTTAACAGCCTTAAGTGGCCCTGCGTTGATTCAGTTAATCCTCTCAACTGCACATTTAGACTGGACTGCAAATCACAAAGGTCATTTACTGTGCATGATGCGTACGTGTCTATTACTGCTTGTGCTTGTGCGTATGAATGTGTGTGCACGCCTGACTTTTGATGTCTTCCTGTACTATCATCATCCCTTCATCTCTTTGTTAACTGACCATAATGTGGAAGCTTCATTATGCCATTAGACCGTTTTCATTAAGGGGCATCATTCAAGTGAATCAGTTGCCGCATCTGAGACACTAACTTCCCCTAACACTCCCAGGATTATTCCCACTGTGAGCATTAGCCCTTTCCCCCTTCTACAATTCAAACAACAAATGAAAGACCTGCAAGGGTGCGGCTATTCAACAACCCATTTTTGGCATTATGAAAGCTTTATCTCTACTCTGCTTGGCTGTAACAATGAAAAGCTCATCCCTGTATCGCCATTAAACTGCTCAGCCAACTGTGCACAACAGGTGCAGGCATATCAAGACATGCTTTCTTTCACAACATTCAGACACAACTGACTGAAGTTGGAAAACATTGAAAATATAAATATATAAAATAGAAAATGTTAAGAGTAAATGCATGCCAACTACATTATACCCAATTCTAAATGTTGGCCAAGCAGTTCAGTGCAACTAAATCTGATCTTTGTGGTAATATCAAACACACAGACACAGCAGTTGCAACACTTGTTTTTTCTTTTAAACCTCTGCTAAAATCACCATTAATAACAGAATTATTTGACAACTACAGTTTATGCAATACACAGTCTGCCTCATTAGCCTTCTCGACACACACATGCACGCATGCACACACAATATAAGTTCAAATATGACTACAACAAAATCTCTCACCATAGTCTGTGTTTTCTGGCTCCCAGCAATTTGATGGCCAAAAGTATGGAGTCTGAAGGGAAAATAAGTCATTAAAAAACAAAACTTAAACTAAACTAAAAAAAAAAGCAGCAGATCTTTGACAGTGTACAACTAACTACATGGTGTTTCATATCAAAGTATATATTGCCATGCTGCTGTAGGTGGGCATGTGATCACAGTGCTGCATCTGTCACAATAAAATATTTTGTTGTATAATGGGTTTGGCATCATTTCTAAAGCACATAAGCTTCTTTCAGAGAGTGCTGAGAGCATACACCAGCATGAGATCTTACCCTCCTTGGGCAGCACTGTATGGACTGGCTTCAGATGAAAAGCGATTATACATAAAAGGCAAAGTAAAGGCTACTAACACAAACAGCCTTAGGCGTTGATTTACTCTTGTTAGTTTCTGTACAGCACACTTAAGGGAACTCACTTGGTAGAAAATCACTAAAACTGTCAGTCCCTGTATTGACATTTGGAGTGATGTGCTTTTTCACCCCCTTTATTCATGATCTAGTACGAATTATGCACGACAACTCCTAATTTACTTACTTTGATTTTAACAACATGAAGGAGCTTCATATGTTTTATATAGTAATGTAAATATAGTTCATTTCAAATATTCTACATGAAATAAAGGATTAGCCTGCAAAAGTGTTATCATGTAGAATTCTGAATTAAAACCTTCTGTTTACATACATTTAGGTCCATACAACACTATAGTGGAGTTTAAATCATATCAAACAGACACAGTGTGATCAGAGTGCAGACTTTCCACTTTGATTTAAGGGGTTTAACAAAAGAATTGCATTGCATGTTTCACAATTACATTTTAATATGGAGTCCCTATTTTCAGAGGTTCAAACATAAAAGGACAATTGACTGACAAGCAGTTTCATGGCCAGATGAGGCCTGTTCTTACATTCTTCAATGACAAACTAAGCAGATAAAAGATCTGGAGTAGGTTTCAAACACTGAACTTGCTGTTCACTGCAACTCTCAATAAGAGGTCCAAAGGGATGTCGATGCAAGTATAGGAGGCCATTATTGGGCTGAAAAACCAAAATAAACTAATTAGATAGAGAGCAAAATCTAAAAGAGTGGCAAAGAAAACAGTCCGGTACATTCTTATAAAGAAGTAATGCACTGGCCAGCTCAGCACCACCAAGAGGTGTGGAAGACCACGGAAGACAACTAAAGTGAATTACTGTAATATTCTTTGCTTGTTTAAGAAAAACCATTTCACAATCCATCCAAGTCAGGAGCACTTTCATGGAGGTAGGTGTATTGTTGGTAAAGTCTACAATTAAGAGACTCCTTGATAAAAGAAAATGGACTGGTACTTATAAATCACTTTTCTATTCTAACTGAGCACTCAAAGTGCCTTTTACTACAGGCCTCATTCACACATCGCTTGAAGTGCATCTAACTGTCATGCACACATTCACACTCCAACGGATGCATCACGAGCAATTTGGGGTTCAGTGTCTTGCCCAAGATCAATTCAGCATGCAGACTGGAGAAGCCAGGAATCGAACCGCTAACCTTCCTGTTGGAAGAAGACCCATTCTACCTCCTGAGCCACAGCCACCCCATGTAAATACAGATGGTTTATAACAAGATGAAACCAATGGTTGCACTCAAGAACAAGAAAGGCCAGAATAAATTTTTGCCAGGAAAAACTCTAAATGCTATATAAATGTTAAAATCTAAATTAATCTAAATGGTATGCTCTGAAGAATATCACATCAGCTGTCAAACATGGTGGAGGCAATTTTATGACATGGGCATGTACAGTATGCCTACCAGTGAAACTGCATCAGTAGTGTGTATGTCTGATGTGATTCCTGATAGAAGTAGCAGGATGAGTTCTGAAGTGTACAGGGCTATACTCTCTGCTCACATTCAGCCAAATGCTGTAAATTGATTGGACAGTGCTTCACAGTGCAAATGTATGAAGACCCAAAGCATACTGCAAAAGCAACCCAAGAATCTCTTGAGGCAAAGAAATGGGATACTATTCAATATCCGTCAGTCACCTGATCTTAACCCAACAGCTTTTCAGTCACTGCAGACAAAACTGAAGGCAGAGAGACCCAAAAACAAGCAGCAACTAAAGGCAGCTGCAGTGAAGCCATGGCAGAGGATCTCACAGAAAAGCATGCCGCATTTAGTGATGTTCATGGGTTCCAGACTTCAGGCAGGCATTGACTGCAAAAGATTTTCATCCACGTATTAAAAGCAATCTTTATATTTAAATTATGCTAATTTGTCTCATGACTTTAACCTCTGAAAATGAGAGACTATGTATAAAAATGCCTGCAATTCCCAAACAATTGATGCAATTCTTTGTAAAGCCCCATGAAATAAAGCTGAAAGTCTTCAATTACATTTTGGTGTACAAATGCAAAAATACAAAAAAGGAAAAAAATTGCCATTGTCCCAAAACTTATGAACCTAACTCTAAGTGGAATTTTCTCCTAGATTTTTCTATTGAAAAAACACATTATTTATTAATAAAATGCAACATCTCATGTTGACAGTCTTTGAAAGGAAAGAATATCTAGTCTAATAAATGTTAACAACACTGGGATTTAATCAACTGAAAGCTCTTCACACAAGCTAAACAGTTAAACTGTTAAGAGAATTCGAATTCTAAAATCTTTTTAAATATTGCCTTAGATGACCAGAGAGATACATATGTATTAATAATTATAATTCTCACCTGAAACCTATAGAAAGTGCCATCATCTTTGAGAGTGAGGACATGGTCTGAGATGGGGAAGAAGTAACCATGTGCAGCCATCAGAGTTCCCAGGTGAAGAGCCTCCACTGGGTGAAAAAACAGATAAAAAGGCTGTTTATGGCTTGGTGTACTCCTGTCTGTTCAGTTTTTTCCCAGCAGTATTGGACACCCGCATATGTTAATGTGCTTTCATGCACATAAAACATTCTCACTTGTATCAGCATGTTTTTTGTCTAGAAACTGTTGGAGTAAGAAGATTGTGTTTCCAAGCAGAGAGCATCACAGAGAGTTTCACAATACTGTTGAGCTGTTTGTTAAGATTTAAGATTTTTGTGAAGCAAAAATCTTCACAGGGACTAAACTGGTTTTATCTATTTTAAAAAGAACAAAAATTACTATCATCCAACCTGAAGATAAGAAAATTATATACATATATGTATATATTTTTATGTATATACAACAGCCATTAGTAGCTTATGAAGCCATTTTTTCAAGTTTGCTTTTCTTATTTGCTCAAATCATAACAAAATACTGTACAGCACTCCCACTGAAGATCACAATTAACACACAGATTATTTGCACAATTTGTAAATAAAAGTAATTACTGATACAGTATATGGACAAAAGTACACATTACACCTCCATCCTATTCTAAATCCATAGGGAATAATATGGAGTTGGTCTCCTTTATTCTTTTTATAACATCTTCCACTCTTCTCTGAAGGCTTTTTACAAGATCTTGGGATAAGTCTGAGGGAATCTTTACTCATACACCCAGAAGAGCACTTGTGAGGTCGCACACTGATGTTGGACAAGAAGGCCTGGCTTGCAATCTCTATTTTAGTTATCCTAAAGGTGTTAAATGGGGTTAAGGTCAAGGCTCTGTGCAGGCCAGTCAAGTTCTTCCACACCTAACCCATCAAACAATGCCTTTATGGACCGTGCTTTGTTTACTGGGGCACAGTCATGCTGAAACAGAAAATGGCCTTCACCCAAACTGTTCCCACAAAGTTGAAAGCATAGAATTGAACAAAACATCTTTACAAGCTGAAGCGTTAAGATTTCTCTTCACTGGAACTAAGGGATTCAGGTCAAACCCAGAAAAACAACCCCACAACATTATCCGTCCTCCATTAAACTTTATAGTTGGCACAATGCAGTCAGACAGGTAATGTTCTCCAGGCATTCGATGAACCCAGGATTGTCAATCAGACTGCCAGAATGAGATGTGTAATTCGACATTCCAATGAAAACATTTACACTGCTCCAGAATTTAGTGACGGTGTGCTTAACACCCCTGCATCCAATGCTTGGCATTGTGCTTTGTGATGTAAGGCTTGTGTGCAGCTGCTCAGCCATGGAAACCCATGCCACGAAGCTCCTGGCACACAGCGTTTATGTTGATATCAATGCCACAGGAAGTTCTTAACTCTATAGTTAATGAGTCATCCGGGTGCTGGCGACTTGTATACACTACACACCTCAGTACTAGGGCCAGTCCAGTGGCACCGGGACTGAATAAAACAGCTGAATTCAACGAATAAGAGGTGTGACCCAGTACTTTTGTCCATAAAGTGTACAAAACCTATTGTAAAATGTCAAATTGTAGCATTTTCACTTTGAATTAAATATTCTGTGATAACATTTGACATGTTGTATTAATGTGTGGGTTTCAGAAATGCTGGTGGGAGAACTTAACATTTGACAGCAGAGGGCTAGCTATGTCTCCCTGTCTTTATGCTAACTAAGCTTTTCAGCTCCTCGCTATAGCTGTGCATTTACGTATTAGAGGCATTTACCATCTAAATACCGGCCAGAAAAATATATTTAGAAAAATTTCAAATGCTTGCTTTAATTTAAATTTAAATGTATTTGCTTTATTCAATTATACAGAGGCATTAAAGTTAAACCAGCTTTGAGATCTCAGTTTTTCATTAAAAAGAAGATTCTCTGATTACTCTACAATCAGTATCTCCTCACCACAGATATCAGCCCAGCGTGCTGTTTTTTTTATACCACTAGCTAATTAACTTTATTCACCATTCATCCCCAGGTACAAATTCATCCTTGGCAAAATATCCAGAATGAACATGAAGACATGAATTAGGACTGGTTGCTTTAACAGACTCTGTGCTGTTTTGAAAGAAGGATAGAAAGATCTCCATTCCATCCAAACAGCTCAGCAGGAGGTCTCACTGATTAGCCCACCTTAAGCTTGAGAAGTGTACCTCATCAGTCAAATCAATGCTGTGCTTAGCTGGAGTCAAAACCTGCTTACCTCTGGCACTCCACAGCACATGGTTGACTGTCCCTGATTTAAAGCCATCAGATAATGAAAACATGTAATCAACATCAAGTATGTCTCATCTGCCACCAGTTACTCCCTGCTGTTCTAAACCCATAAGTCCTTCATGGTGTCGACATCCATCAGTCACAGATTGTGTAATGTACTGACAGCTCTCTTTTAATACTGCCACATTTAGTTCACTAAGAACAGTTTTCATACTCTTTCATACAGTATTGTCCTCGACTGTTTCTGTTAATTAAGCTGTCCCAACACACTAATAAACAGAGGGGGGAAAATGAAACGCTTCACATTGTCTATGAATGCTACAGCACGAGCTTACTGTATGCATACATAAAATATGCACATCTCTGCTCTCTCTCCCACACACACTGGGTTTATGTGAGTGAGAGATAAATATAGATTGGCTTTTTCTTTGTCACTGAGATGGCTGTCACAGCTTTGAGAGGTCAGGATGCTTATGTGTATGCATGTGTGTGTGTGTGTGTGTGTGTGTGTGTGTGTGTGTGTGTGTGTGCATGCACATCTTTGTGTGACTGGGCTCCATTTATGAATATATTATAACTCATAAGTTATTTAAACCTGTTTACTTATAAACACCTCCCTTTCTCTTTATCCACTGTCTATAAAGTCTGAAGGAGAAAGGGTCATTATCTCCATAATAGAGGTATTAATTTAATACCTCTCAACCGTTTAATATCTGTTTTAAACTAGGTATTTGTTGGGATAGTTATCTCAGACAGGAGGAATGTTAGATGACAGTAAGGTCAGCACAATATGATAAATGATGTCTGAGACAGCAGAGTGAGGGTTTGATGTCTCCTGTATTTGAACCACAGGGCTGATTCGCTGTTGATCTGAGTTTGTCGAAAAACTCCACACGCAGGTACGCTATGTGGACAAAAGTATTGGGCCACACCTTTTAATCATTGAATTCTGGTGTTTCATTCAATCCCATTGCCACAAGTGTATAAAATCAAGTACCTAGACATGCAGTCTGCTTTTACAAACATTTTTGAATGAATGGGTTGTTCTAAAGAGCTCGCTGAATTCCAGCATGGTACTGCAATCGGATGCCATCATTGCAACAAGATAGTTTGGGAAATTCCTTCTCTTCTAGATATTCCACAATCAACTGTATGTGGTATCACTGAAAAGGGGAAGCGTTTAGGAACCACAATGACCCAGCCATGAAGTGGCAGACCACATAAAGGTACGGAGTCCATAAAGGAGTGGTGTCACCAAGTGCTGAGGCGCATAGTGTATAAAAGTCACCAATACTCCGCTAACTCGATAACTCCATAGTTCCAAACCTCTTTTGCCATTAACATCAGCACAAAACCTGTGCACTGGGAGCTTCGTGGCATGGGTTTCCTCGGTCGAGCAGCTGCATGCAAGCCTTACATCACCAATCACAATGCCAAGCATTAGATGAGGTGGTATAAAGCATACTGCTACTAGACCCTGGAGCAGTGGAAACATCTGTGCATTGACAAACCAGGCTTCTTTATCTGGAAGTCTGTTGGGTGATTCTGGGTTCAGTGAATGCCAGGAGAACCTTATCTGTTCCAGCACGACTGCCTCCATGCACAAAGCAAGGTCCATAAAGGCATGGCTGGATAAGTTTGGTGTGGAAGAACTTGACTGGCCTGCACAGAGCCCTGACCTCAACCCCACTGAATTCTCTGAGATGAGCAAAAATGGAAGTTGCAAGTCAGGCCCACATCAGAATCTGACCTCACAAATGCTCACAAATTCTTGATAAATGGGCAAAAAATTCATAAAGACACACAATCTTGTGGAAAGCCTTCCCAGAAAAGTAGAAGCTGTTATAGATACAAAAGGGGGAAACAACTGCATACCAGTGGCAATGGATTAAAATGGAATGTCATAAAAGCTCCTGTAGGTGTAATGTATAAGTGGCCCAATACTTTTATCCATGTAGCATACATGTAAAATGTTCATGCAGTGTTATTAGGACAAAAGAATAAATCTTTATATGCATAATTAGTCTAATGTGATGAAGATTTTTTCATGGGCAAAATAAAGCATAACTAAGATTGTGTTTTTGCTCTTATTTTTCCAGTATGATATTCTAAAGATCAGTTACTGGCAGCAAGGGAGCTTCTAGCTTCCTTTTAACATAACATAAACTTTATAGGTGACTAAACCTTGGACTAGATTTAGTCAGGCTGTCAAGAAAGGCTGGCCTCACAGTCCAGAGAGAAAACACCCTTTGATTTCATCATATTACCAGCTATGTGCCAAAACCCCAGTAGTTTGGAGCCCTGCCATGTGTGGTGTGGGAGTATTCTTCTAGCTGAGCTTTATCTAAAGAGAAGAGAGTCTACATTTGTGGTTACATACTGCTCAAAAAACTAAGGGAATACTTGAAAATTTTTTAACTTTTATTTTTAGTGGGATTTAGAATCCTGCCCTCAAAGGGTTAATGATTTTGTTTTCCACTGACCATTGTTAGGACATTTTGTTTTTAACATATTATACAATGGTTGTCAGTAAAAATTTTCAGCTTGAATCTTTTATTAATCAATATCTTTATATTGGTCGCATTATAAGCAAAGAGTGTGTTAAGGTGAAAAGATGTCTCTGCTAGAATTTGTTAAAGGAGAGTTGCCAAGTTCTT
Organism: Etroplus canarensis; assembly: GCA_015106775.1. Classification (NCBI taxonomy): domain Eukaryota; kingdom Metazoa; phylum Chordata; class Actinopteri; order Cichliformes; family Cichlidae; genus Etroplus; species Etroplus canarensis. The sequence goes on from VUQH01014567.1 coordinate 31,021, forward strand.
CAATGGCTTCATTTAAGGAGATAAAACTACTCAAAATTCCACAAAGATTTTAAAAGTCTAAAAACTGAATAGACATTTGTAGATCAGACACTTTTTCCTTTTTTTCAAATAAATACTTCAAATTTGTATAAATGTATAATGTCAGAAAGCCCACCCCAAAACTAGAACTGACATACCTAACTGCTTTTAGTCAGGTGTTTTTGATGACACATTTAATATTGTGAATTTTGTTTTAAAAAATTGCTAGAATTGCAATGGAGTTTTTAAGTGAGCTTTTAAATAAGCATTTTAAGCCCTTTAAATGCATGCTTTCAATGAGCAAAAGTAGGAGGAGATAGTACATTTATGCGCAAATAAACTAATACAGGGACTAGTAAAACAACACTGTCACTATTTCATAAAGAATTTAGATAAAACTGTCTTCAACGATATGGAAGCAAAAGACTGTGCAAATGGGTGATCTCAGTACAGTAAAAACTGAAAAAATATATCTGTAGTGCTCTACTGCAGAAGTGACTCTTGAATTTGATGAGGAGGAGGTCTAAAGAAGGTTGATGGAGAAGACCAGGATCATAAATCAGAACTGTATGCACACTCTCCCTGCTGTTCTGATGAGCCACATGTCCTCCCTCAGAGATCATTTTACTGATCCCTGTTGCACTGAGCAGATTAGGTGCTCTTTCATATGTAATTCACACCCTTTAAAATACACAGCAGCAGACTCACTGACAGCTTGACTGGCTTTTGTCAATGTTCTGTTGTGGTCTGGTGAGTTTCATTTGTGTATTTATAAAGACATATTAAATGTTCTGATTATCCCCATAGTGATGAACTAAATAAGTGTACTTTATAGCAACTGTTTATCTTTATTTATTACTTTTTTCAATAGAATATTTTTGAGTAATTACTAAACAATTTAGACCCACTCTGTATTTAAAAGTTATGCAATCATAGAATTTATTTCAGCAATAACATGACTCTCTCTAATTTGACCACACTCAAGACCCCTTTAATCCCTTTAATGATTCATTCTTAGGCAGGTCAGAGGTCAGAAGAGCAGCGAACCACAGATACTGGAGCTGATTAGATTTTTGCAACTCTCCTGATCTATGGGAAGGTGAATTCATACCATGGAGTATATGAATAGTACAAAGAAAAAAGGGTCAGCACCGTAGATGTTGTCATTTGATTATTTCCCCCCTTTGGGTGAACATATTTTGAGTTTTTCCAGCAGGGTTCACATCATGCTGTGGGCAATGCAAACTGAACACACAATGTTGTTTTCTACTCAGTCGGTTAGCTGCAGGCTATACCTCAACCCAGTTTTTAAAACCTTACACCGATCAGCCACAACACTGAAACCACTGACAGGTGAAGTGTATAACAGCCATCATTTTGCTATAGCACAATGTTTTGCTAAGAGACATGTTCCACCCACTAAACATTGTTGCAAACCACATATACCCAGCAATGGCAATGACACTCCCCAGTGACAAAGAGCCCAAGTTGTGAAACCAATTCCACACTCCCCACCCAGATCCTAATCATGAACAAGTGCGGTTCAAGGAGGCCCCACCACAGCAAGCCAATTCTGAGCTGTTTTGGAAGCATGAAGGGGGAACTATGAGGTTTAAATATAGTGCATACTGACATTTTTGTTGAATATGCACCTTGGAGAGTTTTGCTGAATTTGCTTCTAGCTGTTTGTATTTTCTTTATAAGTACAGATGTACAGTCAACAAGCAAATGAATTACCTTTGAAACTGCAATCAAAGTGGGTCATAGTGTTAAAAAGCCTCTCTGCTATAAATGTAACATAGTGTGGAAAATCCATTGCAGTCAAGCACTGCTTGAAGTCTTTGACCCATAGGCATCAGCAGATGCTATGCACCTTCTCTGGGGACTATACCAACCTTTGGGTGCTGCTTGTGATATCATCTTTCAGTTCTTTAGTCTGCTTTTCAGAAAATAGATGACCTACAAAATCTTAAGGTTGATGATCCTTTGTCATCCTGTGGCACCTCATTCACATTTTTCTCCTTATGCTTCCAGTCCCTGCATGCGCTGTCTAAACTGGACTGCACAATAATGTCTGCTAATAAATTAACTGCAGAATATGATACGTTTGGTAAGCAAGTTATTTCTTGTTTTTTTTAAACAATGAATGATGGTGCAATGTGTAATCAGTGTGTATGGTAAATAATTTCTGATGCAATAACTTATGTTAAAATATGCCAAAGGACATCTAATATTTTGACAAGAATTTTGAGGCAATATTTTTCTTGTCTAATCCAAAGCAAAGTTGAATGAAAATAGGATTTGGGATGACAGAGCTTGCCAAATAAGATGATAATGAGTTCATCTGGGCTGCATCAGTGTATTATCTGTGGCATTCGTTTAGCAAAATAACTCTACATCCCCAGTCAACTTTGATATAAGCTCATCTGCTTTTACATAATAAATTTGCTGCTATCATGCTGTGAGCCAAATTAATTGCATTTCACTTTGCTGTTTGTCAGCCCCACAAGGAGTTGCTATGTGCTAAAGTCACTTAGTTATACACGACACTGTGTGTTTACCACAGGGCAACTAACAGCATGCATTGAGCCTGTGTTGCAAAAACAAAAATGCACAGGAAAAAAAAATCCTTAAGGACAAAGAACATCTGTTTGTCTACACATGTTTTTGGACTGGTTTTTTTTGTTTTGTTTTGTTTTGTTTAAACTGCAGCTTTGGATAATTTGATCGAAATAATTCTAACAACAAATTATTTTCAGTATTGCAGATGTATAAATGTTATTGCTCCATTTCAATCTGACAGAAGTGGATATTATGGCCCAGTTTTTCACATTAAGCAGAAAAAAATGTTTGTTTTTTTTGCATATTAGACATGCTTATTATACAGACACAGAAATAATAACACAATCATAATCAGCTGGGCAAATGTAAATTTTCAGAGAGTGGTATTTTCTTTGGCATAATTAAAACAAAAAATAGAAAAGAAAATTAATTGTACAGGGACAGTCTGTCCACTCAGTGGATATCAAATATTGTATGCAAACACTTCATTGCACCCTTAAAAATCATACACAAAAAATCATAAATATTCAACCACCCCACCCCCGGCACACACAAACATACACACACACACACACACACACACACACACACACACACACACACACACACAAGTACAGGCATAAAACTTTCTGATATCAACACATAATGCTCAGAAAAACAGATAACCCTTGCATGCAAATGAAACAACACACAAAGGAATTGTGAGTTGATGAGTCACAATTACTGTATGAACTGACTGTACAATACTGAGGCAACCACTAGAGTAGACTGAAATGCACACCCACGCACATAACCAGTCCAATATGCAAGTACAAACACCTACATTACACAGACGCACACACATGCACAGTTATACACAAGTGACTCTCACAAGAAAGACTTAGTTTTAACTTCCCATATTTGTCACAGTTCACCCTGCCCACTTTTGAGTCATTTTGTGTGCAATGAGAGGTTCAACTAATGATTCGGCAGCTCCCTCAAGACAGTCTAGTTCTGTATTTTCATACTGCAATAAAATCTGAGTAATCAAACCAGTCAAGGACACAAAAAGACATTAAAAAACCCTAACGGTCTGATTTTTACATACTGTACTATGACCTGGTACATTCAAAATGGCTAGTGTTAATCCTTATTTAATGCTGACCAATGACACAGAGTTGCTCAAGTTGTTCAGTGTCTGACCAGCACTGACTAACACCTTTATTTATCCCACCAGCAAATATGAGATACTGTATAAACAGCTGCAATGATTCTTACAATTTAAGCTTTTTAGTATTAATCTGAAAAAAGGATGTTAGGGAAATGAAACTGGAAGTGCATTAGTGCCTGTTTTTATTTAGTATGCTAATTTCAAGCTTTCTGTTTTTATTCTTGGTCTTTGGATGATTCACAGTTCATAATAAATCCTTGTTTAGGCACAGCCTGTCAGTTCATCCACTGTCCATTTTAGATCCCCTCTCTCTCCCTTTAAGCCAACTTTCTTCTAATTGGCTGCTTCTTGTAAACAAACCATATAAAAATATAGGTGGATGCAGCTTCTGTGTTTGCAGCCAGGGCTGTATAAGATGACTATATTAGAGATATCATACAGCATCTAGAGTAAAAACAACTGCCTGAAATGGAGAGTTAGACTAGTGGGGTTAATTGTGCTTACACTGACCTCATTATTTGAAAATTTGACAATTTTTAATCTGAGCATCCATCATTATAACAGTATTACACCAGTGTGTAACAATACTACAATATTACAATGTCTCTATATAAAGCGTAATAGGTTGTCTTTAATATTGGCAAAAATTGTGGAAAGCATATGATAAATTGCCTTCATGAGGTATGCATTATATCTGCTGCTGCTGATCTATTTGCTGACCCTGATGTTAAAAGGGCAACATCAGCATCACCTCTGTTTTAAAACATATACATCAATATCAAGTATTTCAATATTTGGCTTTTACCTTGATCTTCAATGTCCAGATTCTTCATCATCCACTGTACAATATCAGAACCTAAAACAGGAGAACGAATATACATGTGAATCACTGACAGTTCTGTTATGCTCACAGTACGCTGTTACACATTATTCAAGAGATGCAAATGAGAGGGAAAACAATCAACCCCCCCTATAATCACCGCGCATACCAATTCCAATTCTCATCTTATACCATGTAGGTGGGTAATAGGTGATCCATTACCAATTTTGTATTCTACCTATCTCTCCAAGCTGGCTCTCTTTGTCTGAAGTCCATTATTATAAATGACCAGAGAGGTACAATGGCATAATGAAGCCTATATTTTGTACAATAACAAAACAATCTCTCTGACTCAAAGCATTTAGTAAGCCAGTTTATCACATCATGTGGCAAACAACACCTAAAATGTGAACAGATCACAATATTGTCATGTTGTATGTTCTACAATATTGTCTAAACATTGGAAGAGGGTGTAAAAAAAGAGCAGAAATGCACAAACCTGAGCAGAAGAGAAAGCAAGATGCTGTACTGTGTGTATTTTAATCCAATGATGCAATCATTATCAACTGAAAAATCTGAGTACAGATCTTGGTCTAGCAATGATTTGTGTATTGCTTTTGCAATTTTTCTAGAATGGAATTTTTACATGATGGATGTCATTTTGCATCTTCCCCATCTGAGAATGAATCACATTCACATTGTAGAAAAACAGCATCATCTGCCCCTCAGGCATTTTCACACCACAGCACAGCATGTGACTTTGGCACTTTGGCTAAATATATATTTTGCAAGCTATTATTACTGTCTGTCATACTGACAGGTGAAGGTGTGTGAGGAGATGAAAGCCACAGAAGGCAGAAAAAAATAGGTGTGAAATGGAGATGTGGGGGAATTCATGCAGTAAGACAGTCAAGCCCTGTGGCTGGCTGGCTGTCCATCAGGCTACCCCCTCGCTTCGTCTTCATTTTGTCTCAACATTTTTCTTTCACTGCACCCCCCCTTTGCTTTTTGGAGCCCCCGTAACCTGATGAGATTTTCCATGGATTAATATCATTAATACAACCCCATTTTCACACTGCCAAAGTTGACCCACTTTTAAAGAGAAAGCTTAAATGAGATGTGTAAGATAATCCTGTAACAAGGCTGTTCTCTGAATTGATTAATATCATGATTGTAGATTGGGCTCTATGTATGTGTGTGTGTGTGTGTGTGTGTGTATGTGTGTGTGTGTGTATGTGTGTGTGTGTTATTCCCATGCTATATTGATATATAAAATACTGAAGGAAAAAAACCCCGCAGCACACAGTCAGAGGTGCTACTTGCAACAAGAAGGCAGGCAATTGCTTGAGGCCCCAGGCTGGGGGTGGGGGGCCTGAGGGCTGACAAACTTTAAACTACAGCAGTGGCAATTCTAGGATGGGAAATTTAGAGGGGCTCAGCATCCAATCAGAATGTTGTGCATACAGTACATTACCATGTGATTACTACATTAATAAAACAATAATATTTAATTATTTTAATGAACAATAATTTTGATAATAATATAGAAAATGCTGCTTGCTAGCACTTTTTACCTTTTCAATTAGGCACACATTACAATGCTTCTTTCAAATCAACAACGCCACAGGAAATCATTCCTACCTGTGGCCATCAAACTCTACAACTCCTCCCTTTAACATCTGGACTATTTCTCTTATGGCCATATCTTGTATCTACTATTTATGGGACATATTGCACTTTTTAGATTAAGGTTAATTAATTTTCATTTCATATACTATCTTACACACACACACACACACACACACACACGCACACACACAGTGTGCGTGTGTGTGTGTGTGTGTGTGTGTGCTATTCTCAAGTAATTCCCCCCTGGGATTAATGAAGGATTCTGATTCTGATTCTGAATTTGAAAGAATAATTCAGAATGAATAATCACATATTTCAATACCAGTTTCTGTAAGGAAACTGGTAAGAGATTTGGTTTCACATTTAAGTTTTCACGTTCATGCAAACCCTGTCTTTAGTGTACAGACTCAGCACAGAGAATTAGGTAGAACAGATTTGTAGTCTAAAGGCAGCCATCCCGTTCAAGCCATGTCTAGAATGATATGAGTCCTGTTTTGAGGTCCATGAAACTGGATAGAGCTCAAAACTAATTTTCCAACGTACACTAAATTTCAGAGCTTGTAAAGGTCATTTTAGTACAAAACAATAGGATATGAAGGCAAATAATAAAATTAGTATAGAGATCATATGTACTTAAAATGAGAATTAAAGGACAAAAACATTCTAAATGTGTGAAACTTCAGAATAAATTGTAAATGTTTCATGTCACAATATCACTGTGGAAAAAGTGGAACTTCTACTGACCTTTGCAATGTTTGACATTTGTGAGCATCTAAAGAAAACAGCAGTCAAACATTTTCTAAGCTATGGCTCTACTGCTCACTTACAGGAATGTACACACAACATCACCTAACAGAGAACACCTCAAAACACACTTAAAATACACACAAGACATGCTCATATTATACCTTCACGCAGAAATATTTAGCCACTACACAGAGCCTAACAATACAATTATATGTTATGTGTATATACTGCCTAAAATATACATAAAAAGTAGCTTATTAACTAAGCAAGAGTTATTACAGAAAAAACAGTGTGTAGTTGTGTGTAGTTTTCATGCATGTACATTAAATACAAACCTTATTTCTGAAAGAAAAGAAAAGAAAAGAAAAGAAAAGAAAAGAAAAGAAAAGAAAAGAAAAGAAAAGAAAAGAAAAGGGATGCTGTATAACATTCAAATAAAAACAGAATACAATGATTGTCAAAATGGTAAAACTACTCTTGATGTATCATTGGCGTGTGTGTTGTCAATTTACCATTTCACTAATTTTTGAAAGATTGCATGGGTGAATAGTTCAACAATACAAGAACTACATTTCTCATCATAAAGAAACACTGAGGATTTCATTATAGAAGAAGAAGAAGAAGAAGAAGAAGAAGAAGAAGAAGAAGAAGAAGATGATGATGATGATGATGATGATGATGATGATGATGATGATGATGATGATTATGTCATAAACAAAATTCAGAAATTCCAGAAACATATCTATATGTGAGGGACAAGGCTGAAAACTAACATTGAATTGATGCGATTTTCTAAACCTCTGGGAACACTGAATTAAAAACTCATCTGTATTCTGTAGTGGCAACAGCTGCATCAGTGATTGCTATATATACACTCATTGGCCACTTCATTAGATACAGCTTGATAGTCCCAGGTTAGACCCCCTGTTGCTTTCAGAACTGCCTTAAGTCTTCATGGCACAGTTTCAGCACGGTGCTGGAAACATATCTGACATGATAACCTCTCGCAGATATGTCGGCTGCACATTTGTGATGCAAATCCACCACATCCCAAAGTTGCTCTGTTGGATAAGAAACGCTGAAACTATTTCTTTTAGCTGCCATGTAATATTAAAACGTATTATATAAGTAACTGTGAGTGCTGACATTCTTATTCAGTTTTTTTGTAGGACTGACATCTAGTGACTGTGGAGGCCACTTGAGTTCAGTGAACTCATTGCCATGTTCAATAAATCAGTTTGAGATTATTTGAGTTTTGTGACAGGGTGTATTATCCTGCTGGAAGTAGCCATCAGAAGATGGGTATGCAGCGGTCATGAAGGGTTGGACATAGTAGGACATAGCAACAAGAGTCAGGTAGGTTGTGATAGTTAAACAATATTCAGTTGGTACTAATGAAACCAAAGTGTGCCAAGAAACTATCCCCCACACTATTACACCATCAGCACCATCCTGAATTGTTGATACAAAGCAGGATGAATTCATGCTTTCATGTAATTTACAATTCTGACCCTACCATCTGAATGTTTCAGACAGAAATTGAGAGTTATCAAACCTGGAGACATTTTTCCAATCTTCTGTTGTCCAGTTTTGGTGAGCCCATGCAATCTATAGATTCAGTCTCTTGTTCTTTGCTAACAGGAGTGGCAAGAGATGCACTTGTATATATCTTGGTTGTAACAAGTGGTTGTTTGAGTTACTGTTGCCTTCCTATCAGCTCAAAAGCAGACTGGCCACTCTCCTTTAACCTTGGGCATTAACAAGCCATTTTCACCTAGAGAACAGTTGCTTACTGGATAGTTTCTCTTTGTCAAAGAATTCTCTGTAAACCCTGAGATGGTTGTGAAAAATCCCAGTAGATCAGCAGTCTCTAAAATACTCCTGCCTGTCTGGCACTAACAATCATACCGCATTCAAAGTCATTTAAATCCCCATTCTTCCCCATTTTGGTGCTCCATTTGAGCTTCAACAGGTTGCCTAAACTATAGCTACATGCCTAAATGAATTGAGCTGTTGCCATGTGATTGACTAATTAGATATTTACACGAAGAACCAGTTGAACAGGTGTACCTTATAAGGAGGCTGTGAGGGTATATAAGATATACAATACATAAAAAGCAAAAAAATTTACAATCAGAGGGATTATGTGGGTTTTTGTATCATAAAAACAAACATGATTTGTCACACTTACTCAGATTTTATTCGAAATTACTATTCATGGTCATGCACACCCTCCTCATCAACCACCTCTTATAAACACTTTTCTTCCTCCTCTGCATTTTCGTGTGTAAAAATGTGTTTAAACCAAATTTTAAAAAGTAAATGAAGCTATGAAAACTGTCTTTAACTACATGAAAATTGTTTTGCCAGAAGAGAGATCAATAAATGGTTTGGATTTTGGGCAATTCAGAAAAAAACCTGTATCCCTTCGGTGTTATGCTAGAGAAGAGAAGAGAAGAGAAGAGAAGAGAAGAGAAGAGAAGAGAAGAGAAGAGAAGAGAAGAGAAGAGAAGAGAAGAGAAGAGACTTACCTGAAAAAACACTGGGAATCTTGGTAAGAAAACTTTTCACTGTTCTTATGGGGATGCCATTTTTCTCATCTTGCATGCGTGCTATTACTTCCTCCATCTGCACAATATAGGGACAGCAGAAGAGACAGCAGAAGGGAGAGTGAGTACTTTCCATGAACTTGTATTAGTAAGTGGAGGTTGTGCATGAGCGAGACAGAAACAGGTACGACAGACACAAACATGTTTCTGTTTCATTCAGCCATGTCTCCAGAGGACAGAGAGTAAGGCCAGAAAGTTACTGACTAACCATCACAGCTGTCAGATTTCTGCCTCTCCTTTGACAAATCTCTCTGATGTGTGTCATTTGTCACAAAAAAGCCACCAGTAAGCTCCACTTATTGGATTCTGCTGCATTTATTGAATTTTGGAAGTCCAGAAATGAATTTTGTTGTTATTATCCATTAAACAATATTTATGTTCTCAAACAGTCACACACTTGAACTTGCAGAGCAGAGATAAAGCATTAATAATAATATTCTAAAGAAAATGTAGACACAAATGTATTGTGATCAGCATTACCATTAACTTACAAATCATGAACCAAAACCTGTACTGAGAAAGGTCATGCACAAGTGTACAGCCACACACATGCAAGCACACAAACATTTGCACACATGGCTGAGGCAGAAATGTACTGGGAGTTGTCTCAAGGGCCTGGCAGGGCAACACAAAGCAGA
>VUQH01014573.1:1363-12109 GCA_015106775.1 Etroplus canarensis
TAAGAAAAAAAATTAAAAAAGACAATAAACATATTGGCAAAAAAAAAAAAAAAAATACTCCAAATGTGACTTGGTGCTCATACATTTAGGTGATAATCTTTCTCATTAGGGACACCAATGTCCAAAATGTTCAAAACATCTGTGAGGACATCGTCAGGAACAGATATGCAAGTGTATATTTCGTCACGGTGGGCCCTAACCATGTTTTTAATCGCCGCAAGTTGGAGAAGGACTGGGATGGCCCCTGATATCAGTAAATACAAGGTCACTTGCACCAGCCTCTGTGACGAGGAGAATGGAGCTCCTTAATCCACTGGTCTAACACTGTGCTCTTTTTGTAACATTTTTGCACCATTATGAGGTCTCTGATGACTGATCCCTTTCTGAATGATGTGCCATTTCTAGGTATTGGTGGCTGGCTTATGTAACGTCATTTGTTCTTTAAAGAAAAAAGGCCAAATTCAGTATTGTTACTTATTTATCACAGCTGTCACAATCCTGCATTTCTTACATAATTAACAACAGGAACAGGAACATTGATTAAACATTGCTTGGTACAGAAGCATGTAACCGCTCACCTTTCTTTTTGCTACTGCTGCTTACATCTCAAAATAGATTAGGAGTGCCCCTGAGCACTGTCGTCACTCTCTTCTGGGAATTCCCTGTGTGTCAATCAGCAGGGCATTCACCATCCCCACCTTCCATTTTCTAAGCCATGTGCTGGTTTTAATTTTGAGGTAGCCTGGAGCCAGACAGACTCCTTTCACTCCGCCATCGATCATCCTCAGCCACTCTGTCTCTCGTGGTAATGGTCAACAAACAACAATAAACATAAGGATGGTCTTTTTCTTAAGAGTAGGCAGAGGCAGAGACAGTGACGCAGATGAACATACCAGTGAGCAGCAGCAGAAAAGGTGGAACAAAACCAGAAGCTGACCATCTATTAAACATGAGGAGTAAAGCCCTCATGCTTTCCTACTGTGCTTTTCCTGGATAATGGCTCAATTCTTTTTCTATTTGTGATGAATAAATGATGACTGCAGCTTTTCTCCAACAGCAGTACTGATCAAAAAATGTGTCAGGGCAGTTTTAAACATAAGGCTTTTGGGAAGATTACTACTTCTGAGCTTAACTACAGGTCTTTTCGCCCTCACACTGTGTTTTGTCATGCTCCTCCCGACTACAACACTGCTATAATTTCTGCTTTGTCTAGCTTTGTTTCACTGGCTGCCTTTTCGCTCCCACTCCTCTTATATTTCTGCATAAGCACCCCAACACCATATAAAAACAGTTAATTTGGCCATTATAAGATTGAGCCATGGATATGTACTGTAACTTGTCTGTGGACTGTAGTTTAATCTTACTAAAGTTAGCAGTCCGGGGAGCTTGAGGTTTAACGCTGTGAACATTAAATTCACTTTCATTCCTTTTCCTTAGCGGGTTCCTCATTAGTTCATGCAGATTTATAAGATCGGACAGTATAGTCCATGTTCGTATTCCTTCAAGTTCAAATCTTCAAAGCCTGTCTGTGTTTGACTTTACGAAACAGCAGAGGAGTTCAGATCAATTTAAATTTAAAATTCTTTTTGGAAATTATGGATGCCGTGCCCTCTGGACTAAAGAGGAGAGGGACCATCTGGCTTGTTATCAGCACTCAGTTCTAAAGCCTGCATCTCTGATGGTATGGTTTTGCATCAGTTCCTATAGAACTGACAGCCTGCACATCTGGAAAGGCACCATCAGTGCTGAACTGTATATGCAGGTTTTAGAGCAACATATGCTCCCCTCCAGACAAAGCCTTTTTCAGGGAATGCTTTGCATAGACAATGTTAAACCACATACTGCAGCTATTACAACAGCATGGCTTTATAGTAGAAGAGTCCAAGTGCTGGAGTGGCCTGCCGGCAGTCCAAACTTTTCACCAACTCTAGAACATCATGAAATACAAACTATGACAAAGAAGACCCAGGACTGTTGAGCAACTGGAATCCTATATCAGACAAGAACAGGACAACATTCCTCACCCAAAGGTCCAGCAGCTGGTCTCCTCAGTTCCCAGATGTTTACAGACTGTTGTTAAAAGGACAAGGGATGCAACACAGTGGTAAACATGGCCCTGTCCCAACATTTTGAGATGTGTTGCTGCCACCATATTCGTGATGAGCTAGTATTTTTCCTGAAACATCTCACTTTCATCATGTAATTTGTTTTTATGTTCTTTTGCGACTAAAATATTGGTTTGTGAGATTTTCAAGTCATTGCATTGTGTTTTCATTCATATTTTATGCAGCATCCCAACCTTTTTTCTGGAACTGGGGTTATACTCTCTCTTTACTGGTCACAAATGAAACTAAATAACCAAAACATTGTTGATAAAAAGAACGAGAAGAAGAAACATTGCCACCAGGGCAACTCAAATTCATGACCCCATGTTTCTGGGCCCATTTTTCATTTAAACCGTCAGGAATATAGATGTAATGACTGTAATAGCCCAACACCTTAAGTTTGCCATGCAGCAAATGAGATGAGAGCAATGCTGTTTATCATTTTTAAAAGGAGACTATGGCTGCATGGCTGCCTGTTCTAACCAGATTATTTGATGCCGTTTAAAAAACAAGAAAAAAAACAGGCTTATCCTAATAATCTTATCTATATATCTGACTGACCTCTATAATACACAGGAACAAAATCAACATCCATTTGTTTTCAGTTCTGTTTTTGCCATCATACGGCGATCAGTTTTCAACAGGGATGACGTCAGGGTTCCGACCATATTTGCATACTGGCAGTCATGCAGAGTGAGGGAGAGAGAGCGCTCCAGGTGTTGTGGGTTCACTTCTCTTCTGGCCAGTCGTTCTGCACCACGGGTTGAACATTCTGAGGTTGCTGTGATCGCTGTAATTCCGTTTGGGATTTCTCCCCCATTACAAGAGCTAGATTTGTGGGAACTGATTGAATTACATGCAATATCCACAATCCCTCGCTTAAGTTCAGGGATTAAGGCTAGATAAGAAACCAGCAAATCCAGATTTTTTTCACCACCAAAAGGACAATATCATCTCTCGCAGATGTACCAAAAGTCAAAATTCTGGGCTCCACCATAGAAAATGTCGTTCAGCTCTGCATTATCCCATCTGTGAATATTTAGCAAGTGTAAAATTGGTGTGATGCAACAGGTAAATATCAGCTATCGACTGCAGTAAATGTCAATTCATTTTCCAAAATACCGATAGCCACCAAGGCTAATACTGGATGATATAGTAGTACAGAAATGCTTGCATGCAATTGGGAGTTACAATGGATATTGCATTCAGTCTTCTTGGGCACACACCTGCCATCAAATAAAGTGACCCGCATTAACCCCAAATAAAGTTCAGCTGCCCAAGTAGGACTTTCATGACAATTACTCAGACTAGCTCCATGCTTGTTTTGTGCGTCGCTGACATTTGATCTTGCCGTGTCTCGCCTCCTTTGACGGAGAATTATGACGTCTGTCCCACGTCAATGACGTAGAAGTCGGATGAAATCGGACATGACTGTTCGGACTGAGGTCGCTTTCAAAAATACCCAATTTAGGACCACATATTGAAGTGGCCTCAATCCAATTCGAAAAAAATCAGATCTGTGCTGTTCACTGTTAAACACAAAACAGATCTGGGTCACATATGGGCAAAAAAAAATCAGATTTGCCTGCAGTGGGAATGTAGTGAAAGTCGGGAGAAGAGTACAAATATTCCCATGACATTTCATACACAATGGAACACAGTGAAGAAAGCTATCAAGAAGTGGACAAAATATGGAACCACAGTGATGTTTCTGAGAACTGGACATCCCTCCAAAATTGATGAAAAGATAAGATGAAAACTGATCAGGGAGGCCTCCAAGAGGGCTACAGCATCACTGAGGATTTCTGGCAAGTAGTGGTTGTGTGGCACATGTGACTACAATCTCCTGTATTCTCCATATGTCAGGACTATGGGGTAGGGTCACAAGATGGAAACCTTTTTCTGATTTTTTGAAACCAAAGCTGAACTTGGGACAACTCTAAAAGTTATGGTTGCCACACAAAAAGCACTGCGCATCACCAGAAGAACACCATACCAACAGTGACGCACGGTGGTGGCAGCATCATGCTTTGGGGTTGTTTTTCTTCAGCTGGAACTGCGGCTTTAGTCAAGGTGGAGGGACTTATGAACGGTTCCAAATATCAAACAATGTTGGCCCAAACCTTCCAATGTCTTCCAGAAAGCTAAAGAGCAATTCCACCTTTTAGCACAACAATGATCCCAAGCATACATCCATATCAACAAAATGAACAGCTTCCCCAGAAGAAAATGAAAGCTTTGGAATGGCCCAACCAGAGCCCTGATCTAAATCCAATTGAAAATCTGTTGGGGTGACCTGAAGAGGGCTGTGCACAAGAAATGTCCTCCCAAATTGACAGACCTGGAGCCTTTTTTCAAGGAAGAGAGGGCAAATATTACCAAGCTGAGATGTGCCATGCTAATAAACTCCTACCCAAAAAGACTAAATGCTGTAATTCAAGCATAAACATAGTATTATTTTTAGGGTGTGCACACTTATGCAACCAGCTTTTTCAACTGAATGATACAGGTTATAAGTTTTGAAACTATGTCTCACTTTAACATCAGAAAAACTTGGTATTTTAACAGGGGTGGGCCGATTCCTATAGAAACAGTACGTACAAGTGTTTGGCACTGGGCAGTTTACAATGGGGAAAATTACAGAGCAGGAGATTAAAGTGGGTCTGATAGCAAGGCATTAACATTAACTCATACAGCAGCCTCCTCTTAACATGCTCGAGCACACATCATTGTGTGGGAGAGGGGGGAGGGGGAAACCAGACTGTGTTTAGGGTCCCAAAGTGCAGACATTAGATGAGCAAGAGTCAGAGCCTGCTTGCTCTTGCCTTCTTTTCCCACGGATTAATCTCAGCCTTGAATGGCATTCAAGGCAACATAAGAGGAGCGATGAAGAACAAGTAAAAGATTTCACTGCCTCCACTTGCATTTGATCTTTGATAAGTATATTGACCGTGCTTTAAAACAGCTGATGAAAGACTACTCTGGAGATTTTACAATCCGAAATACCAACTCTGTGGATTCTACCGTAATTCTGTGAGTGTGATTTAAGCCTATACGTTTGTCCAGACGCAAGCTTGCCTTTGCCATTAACACTTGCACTGCTTTTGGGGTTTTCTGGACGCCAGCGCACAACAGCTTTGCCATTTACTCAGCAAACCCCATCTGCGCCATCAACCAGCAAGGCTTAAAAATCATAGCCAGAGCAGCAAGGCTTATCTCCTTTCACAGAGTGGTGGTTTCCTTGCATTCACTGCGGCCGACAGGAATATGCTATACAGACAATACCTGAAGGGGATGCTGAACAATGACGTGATGGAGAAAAGACAATCGCGTACACCTAGGCATTTCACAGCAGATGTGAGGGGGGCACACAGAGCATCAACAGAGGCCCACTGTCGGTGTTGGTTATTAATAGAGAGTCTACAGGGGATTCGGCTTTGTTTACATATGAATGGGGTCTCCTGAGTAGAAAAGCAATGAGAGGATATGTGTGTATAAAGACAAACCCACATGCAAACGGAAGAACTAAGAGAATAGTAGGGGTGCAACGATTCTCTAAAACCACAGTTCAGTTAGCAGGGGATGAAAAACAAGGAAAATAAAAACAAGTTCCCTCATTACCCAAACAATCTTTAAACATTATAGCTTTTACCAGAGATCACAGCACAATATTGTGGCTGATTATATTACAATTTTAGTCACAGTTTCTGAATTGTTACACTCCATAAAACAGATGCTTAAAGCAGCTGGACAGAGAACATCATACGACAAACAAGAGTACTTACAGAACTGGAGGCTCAAGCTGATGATGGCCAGCGCGGCCCCGCCCGCCACCACCAGGAGGAGGAAGCGGTTACGAGCCAGCATCTTTTCATGTGATCGGTCCACGCCCCTGTCCGTCAGCCATCCAGACGACACCCCATCCCCTGCAGTCTGGACAGAAAGCCAGAGAACAAGTTCAAAATGTGCTTGTTCTGCGTTTCATGCTAATTTTCTTCAACTTGTTAGAGAATTATTGTTTTAAAGTAGTCAAAAGCAGGTAGGCTTCTAAAGTTCAACTACAGAAACTCACGAGGACGCACAGACATGATCTGTCAGATCACTCCCACTGCCGCTACTAACCCACATATCCAATCCTCCAATCAGATTTCTGTTCTGATCCAGTCATTTGTAACTATAACCTAACACATTTAAAGCTGCAGCTGTCTGCTTTCACTTTACAACGTTTCACATTTTTCTAGCAGAACAAGTAATGGCTTTCTGTCCTTTGTGCCCTGAAGTTCACACATGGAACACATTTGTTCACATGTGTAACAAACCGTGATGAATGACGAACAACTACAACAAAAAGACAGCTGATTATAATAACACAAGCAAGAGTTCCAGTCAGTTTCAGAAGGACCGAGCTGACTGTGGGTCAGACATGCCGTCATTACTGGAAATGCTCCATGCAGTTCAGGCGAGGTTGCAGGACCTGGACGAGCAACGTCCACACGCTCACTGTGAATTCACAAGACCTTGCTCGAAGAAGCTGGTAAGTTAAAACCCACTGACCCTACTGAGTTTGCTGGCTGGCTGGTGGATTCAAACCCAGACTCTCTTGCTGTGAAGTGACATCACTAACCACTGCACCACCATGCAGCCCAAAAAAATGAATAAATACAAGCATCAAACTGTTAAGCCTGACAGACATGTTTACTGTTAGAGTTCCAGTATAGAACTACAGCTGACTGTCCCAGTTCCCACCATAAACTCAGCAGTCATGCCGTACATACATGTGCAGAAACCTGAAACACATGGGAGGAACGAGCTGAGGTCGCAGTAAATGCAGCCCTACACAATAAACCCTACCATTAGGTGCTCTAAAAATATTCCCAGCCTGGAGTGGTAAAGCCTCGGTCCAGCCAAGGTACAGCGAAGCAGATGCTTGAGGCAAACGTGGTACTGCTGACTGGTGTGTACGCTCACTAACCTGCAGCTTCAGGACGCACAGCATCAAACTCCCGTCAGAACGCTGACAGTTAAATAACGAGGTACTTATGCATAAGCGTATGACAATTTGTTAAAGTACCAAAAGTCACGGGAAATTATCTCTTCAGAACTCTCAGGACAAGAAGGGTGTGGTTTGTGAGATTCTTGCAAAGCAAACAATCCCACTATTCTTATGATCGGTCAAAAATGTATTATTCTTCTTCCTCAGACTGTATCTCATGCCACGCCATTTGTCACATGTGTCCTGATTCTGGAGACCGATTCGACCAGCTCGGTGGTGCAACAACAGCTATTACTTTTATCAGCCATACCTATTATATTTTTTCCATTAATTTTAAGAAAATTATATCAAACGTGTAAGTAATAAAGTGGCCCCTCAACTGCAGATCCCTCCTTTAAGCTTTTACTCTGAGACCGGCCACTTCATTGGGTACACCTGTTCAACACACTGCTGGTCTCCACACTCAACTTCGATTTTTTGCTGAGATCCAATTTTTTTTAAGCGCAGTCATTCACATCATAATTTAAACGCGATCGCTATCAGACTCCAAGTTGAACAGTCTCCGGCCCTGAAGTGACATGAAGTGCACGCACAGAGGATATGACGAAACGCGCAGCACACTGTGTTTAAAGAAGTAAATATGGATGACAGCGTGTTTAACACCTCACTTTGTTTCCACTGACTAGCTCCATCAGTGGCGTCATGCTTGTTTCGTTCAGTGTTTACGTTTGATTTTCATCTCACCTCCTCCAGCGCAGAACTATGGCGTCGGCACTTCAGAATGTTCAACTTGGAGTCTGAAGGCAGTCGCATTTGAATTATAATGTGTACAAAAAAAAAAAAATTAAAAATCGGATCTCAGCAAAGAATCAGAACTGCCGGCAGCGGGAACGGAGTGGACTTGCCAGCCACTACATTGGGTACACCTTCATGCTCAGACTTGCCGGCCACTCCATTGGGTTCACCTGTGCACTCATGCTGGCCTCTTCATTGGGTACACCAGCACGCTCAGACTCGCCGGCCACTTCATTGGGTACACCGGCACGCTCAGACTCGCCGGCCACTTCATTGGGTACACCAGCACGCTCATGCTGGCCACTTCACTGGGTACACCAGCACGCTCATGCTGGCCACTTCATTGGGTACACCAGCACGCTCAGACTCGCCGGCCACTTCATTGGGTACACCTGCACACTCAGACTCGCCGGCCTCTTCATAAAGTACACCAACACGCTTATGCTGGCCACTTCATTGGGTACACCTGCACGCTCAGACTCACCAGCCACTTCATTGGGTACACCTGCACGCTCAGACTCACCAGCCACTTCATTGGGTACACCTGCACCCTCATACTCGCCGGTCACTTCATTGGGTACACCTGCACGCTCATGCCGGCCACTTCATTGGGTACACCTGCACGCTCATGCCGGCCACTTCATTGGGTACACCTGCACGCTCATGCCGGCCACTTCATTGGGTACACCTGCACCCTCATGCCGGCCACTTCATTGGGTACACCTGCACGCTCAAGCTGGCCACTTCATTGGGTACACCTGCACGCTCATGCTGGCCTGCTGAACCGGACATTTAGACTACCTTCATTAAGGCATTTTTAGGCACTTCTGAGCATGTTGGTTTGTCAGACGGTAGCAGCACCAGTCCCTGCTGCTCACTGTGGTATTGAACGATTCCGAACTAACAGAAAAAGGGATGTGACTGACAAAGAGACGGGAGGGAAGAGTCCGCGAGTTAACTAGTTAGCTAACATTAGCTAGCTGACGCTCATTAATCTTTCATGCGTCCTCAGAGGTCTGACCGACTGCTTTACACACAGCAGCCTACACGCACGCTGCCGCTGTCAGCAGGAACGTTACGGTGAGCCGCGACTTCGCTCCGCTTCATGTCGGTGGGACTTGTTGCTTCAGAGAGCAGGACAAGTTACCGTGTTAACGCGTAGCTTTGTTAACGAGCCCACAGATGAAGTTGCCACATCAACAACACACGCCGTAGAAGACCAGCAAAACACACTCAACACATTTTCCCCCGGGCAGCCACAAATCTGCACAAACTCCTCTTTGCGTTTTGTTTCCTCACCTGGAAGAAGTGAGACTGCCGGAGCCACGGACCGCAGGGTCAAACACTTAAATCCGCCGCTTCGGTGTCTCAGTCACCACCGACTGCTCGCAGCACGCAGACAGACCGGCGTCAAGCGCGCGCAATGCGCAGCCACGCTTCCGGTGAGAATTTTCAAAATAAAACGCGCCACATTTTCGCACACGGCCGATGTAGGGGCGTCAAACAAACACACACACACAGGCCGATTTGGTTTGAAGTAAGCAAAGCTATCGTCTAATAACCAATAATAAAACATAATCACTCTTTCATGTGTGTTCCTCAAGCTCGGCTCCTCTTTTCAGAGGCCTGAGCGTCTAACAGTTGTGCACAGTGTCTCAGCTGTCCCTGGGTCTGCGCTCTTCTCAACAAACTGATCCACAAGGCCGGTAACGTAGTGGGTGTGGAGCTGAGCTCTCTGACAGTGGCGTCAGTAAGGAGGATGCTGTTTTGGACAATCCTTCACATCCTCTCCATGACGCTCTGGACAGACACAGGAGCACGTTCAGCAGCAGACCCATCCTACCACGATGCTCCACAGAACGCCCCAGGAAATCATTCCTACCTGTAGACATCAAACTCTACAAGTCCTCCCTTTAACACCTGGACTGTTTTTCTTATGGCCACGTTGCACTTTTTACATCAAAATGAATCTACTTCTTTATTTAATTTTCTACTCTTCGTATGCTTCTTCTTTCGGCTGCTCCCCGATCACGTGTTATGGATTTGGCAAAGAGTTTAGGCCAGGTGCCCTCCCTGATGCAACCCTCCCCATATACCCAGGCTTGGGACCGGCACTAGGAGTGCACTTGCGTGCGGCCCCCGTGGCTGGGTTCTAATTTTCACAATATATGTATTTATATTTACTATTTTACTGTTTTCACTTTTACATATATGTTCATACAGTTTCATTTCTCATCTTTCATATTTCAGATCTTTCATGTCCCTATGTCTTTATACCAACTGGAGCATCTGAGAGGAAATGTTGAGCGCTTTGCTTGGCTTTCATTCTCTAACTTGACAGTGGTGAAAGGAGGCTGCAGCTGCATGGTTTGTGAACCAAACCAGGCAAAACTCCAACCTGACTGCCCCATCTACTGGACCAGCGGCGGCAATACACGTGTTCTTCTTGCAGCAAGGCACTGTGAGGACAAAAGTATTGAGCCACCCACAGGAGCTTTTATGGTCCCATTGTAAATCCATAGGACTTTATGGGAATTTGGAGTGTGTCTGTGGGAATTTTTGTTCAGACTCATCCAGCCATGATTAGACAGACAGACAGACAGACAGACAGACAGATATTTTTGTCATTGCATATTTCTACACAACAATATGAGCAATTCTGAAAATATTGTTTGGCAGCAACCATCACATACAGTACAGATTAATAAAATCTATAAAATTCTATTCTATTTTTATGACCCTTTAGGCATGAAAAGAACAATTTAAGTGAAATTTGATAAGTTTGCAAAAACTATGTCTTAACATTTTTAATACTTTTAAATTTCTTTTTTTTTTTTTTTTTTTGCAATACCA
>VUQH01014578.1:3563-14660 GCA_015106775.1 Etroplus canarensis
TTTTGTGGTGTTAGTTCTCTGTGGACATGTAAAAGTATCTTCATGCTGGAAATGAGGCACTCCTGTTGAGTTTTTTGCACTTGGGCCACACATTGTGTTACAAAAGGTGGACGGTCGCTACCCTAATGGGTGAATGTTACTCTCTTGCCCAGAGGCCATGCTGTTGGTTGCTGGCAATATCAAAGGAGGACGACAGGACAACTGGATTAGGGAGCAAATCGCCCAACCATACCAACATCCAAAGGAGATCTTTGGAATGCCCTTCAAGACGCCTTGTGAACTACTCCTGAAGTCTACTTGAAGAAAGCTTGCCAAAGAGAGCTCAGGCTGTGTTTAAGGATAAAGGTGCTCACACCAAATGCTGACTTTCAAGCTCATTAGAACTGAACAAACTGTTTTGGCCGTCTGTGCTTTTATTTCCACGTATATTTGCACATGTTAACAAAAGGGTTGCACCTATTTCCCATTTTCCTAGCAAAATATAAAGAAAAGAAGGGAGGTTTGAGACTTCTGCACATTGCTGTATCTCCAGCAGGTCAAAACATGATCTTATAATGTCTCTAAACACGAAAGCTATCAACAAATCCTACAGTTAGCCATTAGCTAAACTAGCAAATGTCTAAAAAGGCATAGCAAAACACAACACAGCACTTAAAACTACAAGCTAAAGTAACATGAGCCTTCTGAAATAATGTGAAATAACTGAAGCGACCGCAGCACTGCCAGCTTGCTCAACAGAGTTTATGACGTAACCCAGCGTCATGCTAGCTGCTAATCTGCACTGCCGCGGACGCCGAGCAGTTCTGGCACAGCAGAAGGCGGACACACGGGAGACGCTGTTTGTGCAGTTTGTCCCTATTAAACTTCGCGGTGGTGTCAGTACGGGAGCGTTCATTTTGAAAGTCTTACCTCTGAACCCGACTCCAGGTTCTGCACCTCGACATGTGAGTCGCCATCCTAGATCCCGTGTGACGCACACCAACCCGGATGACGATCACAGTGTCCCGAAGCGCTTCCGCCCTCACGAGGGTGTCAAAACATGCGGCCGGCGGCCAAACCCGGGCCGCCAAAGGGTCACATCAGACCCACTCGGGTGGGGGAGGGCTTTGCAAAGTGTGAAAATTAACGCTGCTGCAAATCCTTTACGCAAAAACTATCTGACGCAGGATTTTGAATTCTGGCAAAGTGACAGCTTAATGAGATATGGAAATGATTCAGTTTTCTGCTATTTTGAAAATACTGACTGGTCACCAGGTGGCGTTTTCTGTAAAATATTTACATTTTCAACGACAGCTCTGTAACTAATGACCTGATGTGCACGAAACAAAAACCGGATTGATCATTGGGTCGTATACTGTCATGGTGACACCATGTCATGTATGCTGTGGCGGCAATCAGTAATAAAAAAAATAGTCGGGTTTATTATGGAACCAACTTGGCTCGTCTCGGGAAAATACCTTTAGTGGTCACATAGAGACCACAGAGAGCTAGGTAGCTGACAGCTGGCATCTGGTGTCAGGTCACCTGCAGACATCTGATAATGAAGCTCATGAGCCTAGGAATTACCAGCCCAATCCTGGAGTGGATCCAGAATTTTCTCTCTGGAAGACGGCAGAAAGTAGTGGTAAACGGGAAGGAATCTGCATGGGCACCTGTCAGGTCAGGAGTCCCCCAAGGCAGTGTCCTCAGACCCTGCTTTTTTGTCTGTTTTATCAGTGACTTGCCAGATGAGGTTCACTCCACAGTAAGGATGTTTGTGGACGACATGAAAATCTTCACTGATGTGTCTGCTGCAGAGAGATGGCAGCCGTCCTTCAACACCACAAAATGCAAGGTCATGCACCTAGGAATCAACAACCCCCGCCATACCTACCTTATGAAACGCGAAGGAACCTGGATCCCCCTAGAGACAACAGTGATAGAAAGGGACCTCGGTGTCAATGAAATTTGATAAACATACCAAGACACAGCTGAACAAAGTGAACAAGGTGCTAGGTCTCATCAGGTGCTCGTACACCTAACTCAACAAAGACACTGTGAATACCTTGTACAAGTCCATAGTCTGTCCCCTTCTTGAATACGGCCTCCCCATAGCATTTCCCCGCTTTAACAAGGACTTCAAACTCATAGAGGGTGTCCAGCATAGAGCGAGCAAGATGGTTCCTGAGCTCAAGGATCTCTCCTATCAACAAAGCCTGAAGGCCGGAGAGAACAGGGTGTTATGAACAAGTGCTACAAGATTATGCACAAGTACTCGAGGAATCCAGTTCTCAAGCATGAAAAGAAACCAGAACTCAGAGGACACAGTCTGAAGCTACAGAAACAACACTGTAAGAAAATCATCAGAAGCCACTTCTTTAGTCAAAGAGTGGTCAGCAAATGGAATGCACTCCCGGAGGAAGTGGTTCAGGCCCCGTCCCTCAACTGTTTTATGGCCCGACTCAATAGACTATGGAAGCAATACCATTATATCACTGACCCTATACACGTGTGCTACAACTACAAAATAGATGAAGACCTGGCAACGATCGTCGTAGAGGACTTACCTACCAAAGACGAAGGGATAAAGTAAAGTGGTGTGGTCTTCTGCGGCTGTAGCCCATCTGCTTCAAGATCCCGTGTGTGCATTCAGAGATGCTCTTCTGCATACCTTAGCTGTAAGAAGTGATATCTGAGTTACTGTTTCCTTCCTATCAGCTCAAAGCAGTCTGCCCATTCTCCTCTAACCTCTGGCATCAACTTGGAGTTTTCACCCAGAGAAACTGCTGCTCACTAGATATTTTCTCATTTTCTCTGTAAACCCCAGATATGGTTTTGCAGGAAAGTCTCAGCAGTTCAGCAAGATGATAACTTTTCTTTTATCACAGTAGGGCAGGATCAGGTTAACCTGAACCATCCCTTGGTCATGCTGTTATAGTTTCTGACTGCTGGGGGGCTTCCCATGATGCACTGATCCACTCCTCTCATTTCACTCCTCATTAACTTTTGGCTCTTTCTCCTGTAGTTTATGTTTTGTCTTGTTATTCGTTCTGTCTTTGTTTTCTTTTCCTTCTCACCTCCAAATGGTAGTGTCAGATGGCTGCACAGCCTCCAGCCTGGTTCTGCTGGAGGCCTCATCCTGTTTAAAGCAACTTCCTTCCTACCTATCAGCAAAAACAGCATCACTGCCTGTAGGAAAGGGTTCAAAGAAAGAATTCTGACTTTGAAGCTGGAAAGGTGTGTTGCTGAATGTTGTTAGTGCATATAGCCCACAAGTTGGATTTCAGCTAGAAGAGAAAGAGGAATTCTGGAGTAGGTTGGATGAAGTGGTAGAGAGTATTCCCAGGGGAGAGAGTGGTGATTGGAGCAGACTTCAGTGGGCATGCAGGTGAAGGGAATAGAGGGGATGAGGAGGTGTTGGGTATGGTTTTAAGGAGAGTAATGTGGAGAGACAGATGGTAGTGGATTTTGCAAAAAAGACAGATATAGCTGTGGTGAATACTTATTTCAAGAAGAGGGAAGAGGGTGCACACAGGTGGACTATATCTTATGCAGAAGGTGTAACCTGAAAGACGTAGGAGACTGCAAGGTGTTCAGCCAGTATGCCATTTCATTCTTTGTTTACCTGTTTGAGCAGAATGCAGCACAGCTTATTATTTTGTAACTTCAGTTTACTGATTACCCCTAAATGCATCTCATGTAGGAAGTCAAGTTTGGCAAAGAAGACTTCAAAAATACTCACAGAATTAATGTATATTCGTTCAAAATGTGGCTATGCAGAATAGGCAGACTGTGGGTTGCAGCTCTCTCAAGAACATCTCATCTAGACGACATGAGTGAGTGATTAAAGTAATTTTTTTTACAGGACAAAAAGGACAATAAAAACACATAGTCTTTGTAAGAACCAGACTCAGTTTTTGACCAGCAGAGTTATAAAATTTTGTAATAGAAACTTTAGAAACTTTTTGGCCAGCCCTCATTTTTTACACCCCATCAAAGACCTGCTTGAGGGTTAAGACTTAGTTTTAGTGTTAAAGTTAGAATAAGGTTTAGGTAAGGGGAAGATTAATGGTTTGACACTAAGTTGTGATGGTTTAACATAAAATTAAAGGGCTTGGAAATGCATAATTGTCAATGAATGTCTTTGCAAAGATAACCACACAACTGAGAACTTGTATGACTTTCAATACATCTGGCAAGTTTGATGCAGATGGAATGAACAGCCATATAGACATACAGGGCCTTCTCTAACTGATTAATGTGATTAATGAGACTATAACTATTTCTGTGTTAACCTAAATTTCTCCAGTGCACCACTCAGGTCTACAGGTGCTTTCCATCCTCTTTGTGCTATGGGTTCAGAGTTAGGCTGAAGACTTTTTAAACTCAAAACCAATTTTATCTTCCTCTCTAATTTGGGCTTTGGGATCCAAAACAGAACAATTGATCCTTTTGTCTGGGTAAATGGGCCAAGAGCATTTAACTACCCATCAGTGAATCAATTCTCAGACAAAAACAGGTCAGCTCCTCAATAACATTAACATTTCCACCTGGCTTTAAAGCACTGTGCAGCTACAGAGGGATTCAGCTGGACTGTGACCAGAACCAGTAGATTTACCAGAATGTTCTCCATTATGCAGATCACCACCGCGCTTTGGTTGATTTCTCTGTTTTCACTCTGCAGCTCTGCTTATGAGCTCCAGGACACCATCCACACTCTGAAGGAAGAAAACCTCCACCTCCAGCACCGACTGGAGAACCTCACTCGGGCTCTGAGGGATCTGAAACACCTTCTGATAGAGCACTCCAAATGTAAGAGTCAGCCTGTTTTTTTAAAGTTGGGAGATATCATGAATGGAAAGCCTAAATAGAAACTTGTGTTGTATTTAAACACAGCTTCTGGGGGGGAACATGACCCTGAGTATCAGCACGCTTGGAAGGAGTGGTCCCTACATGGTAAGATCTCCAAATATAGATTTGTAGAAGAGATCTTTTTTTTTTTTTTTTTTTTTAAATTTTGCACATCTTGGTCCCAGCAAAAAACTATCTCATGTCCTTCAGGCATAAGTGCTGAGACTCACCAAATGCTGGAGCAGGCCCTCTGTTTAACCGAGCTCCATGATGCAGCGGACCACATCTTCATCACCCCAGGCTTCCTCTTCCTCTCACCTCTTTTTCCAATATTTCTGACACTGCTGTTATGACTTTGACCAATAACCTTGGGCTCATTAAACCCTCATGTAAACACAACAGCCTGTAATAAGCAAAAATATTTGTAATTATGATCTGAAATTGTGTTCAAAGGGCAGGATTAAAATTAGATTTGTTTAACTTTTATATCTTCGATAAATGTTTTCTCCCTACATTTGTCTAAATGTTGTTTTTATAAACTGCCAGGTATATAGCATGATTTTGATGTCATTAATTAAGTTTAGTTTGCCTTATTCTAAACCTTCTAATAATCATCATTTGAATTATTTTAAAACCTACAAACTTCTTGATATGTTTAACAGAAAAATGGGAGCTTCTTTTTATGTCATGTAAACTTACACATTTTTGGGAAGCATGAGGTCCTCATTGCAGAATACCACCTGGTTCAGAGATCAGGTAATAATAAATATCTCTGGAATTTGTACTATAGTTCTGTGTGAATTCATTTATTTTGTTAACAGACCCAGAAGTGAATTATGTTCACTTTTAACTCATTAGAAAACATAAAATAATATAAATCTGTAGCGATCATTGTCAAGATCTTAAACAAATCTGCTGTGAGGTTCTTTTGCAAGAAATTTTATGTGAGAACTTGATTTTCTAGACTAAAATAATTTAAAATTAAATAAAAGTAGTCTACATATACAAATGACCCACATGCATTTGCAAAATTAATCAACTCAAACTAAAATCAAATGACAAAAATTTGATACAATACAGACAACAATAATACGTTTCCTTTCGTTGCTGATTTTATGGAGGCAACATGTTACCGTTGGTCCTTTAGGCTCTTTTTAGGGGTGCTCAAGCACCTCTAAATATCATCTTAGCAGCCCTAGAAATAACAATAGTAATTGTAATAATTATTCATTTTACTGTTATAATTTTCTGACACCGTTACACATTATAGTGTACATTGGTACATCAGTTTTGCATTCTATCCAGCTGCCTGGACTTCATTGTAGTGAGAGACTTAACAACAGGGCTTGAAAAAGAAGGCTGCCTCTACATTGACGTGACAGACTTCGAATCTATTCTTCACTCAGGAGTAGCATATACCTGGTGCCAATACTAAGTCTGCACAATATTGGAAGAGTCTGTACAAACTCAAAAACTTAAATGTAAAAGCAAATCTCTTACCAGTTTGGTTCTTGCTCCAGTGCATGGACAGGCAACCTGATTTGCCATTGTGTGTATTAAATGACACAACTTGAATTGCTTGATGATTTGGTGGACTGCCCTTAGGAAACTGAAAATAATTCTCCCCATGTCTTCTTTGCTACAAAGGGATCTTTGATTTACTTTGAAAAGTTCTGGTCATCATGACTGCGATTTGTCTCAGGTTTTATAAACTAAAGGGTCCACCCTAAAACAAGGGTACAATATATTGAAATCTGTCATTATTAACTCTGAATTATTCTTAGACACAATGATAGACCATCCAACTAATGAGATTGAAGGTAAAATTACAATATGTACCTAAATGAAGGGGTTAAAAGCAATGAATACATTTGCAAGCAGCACATTCCATATTATCATTATCATTAACATTCATTTTAACCATGTTTTTTATTAATGTACTAATCATAAGGCAACATATGCATCACATTCTGATTGTGGACTGAGCTCCCTTAATTCTCTGATCCTAGAATCACCCCTGCTTGTCACATCTATTGTTTTAGTTGTATTACTTTCTGTCCTCTTACCTGCCTGTTTATTCATGCAAGACTGTGTATTTTATTCTGTGTATTTCTTGTTAAAAAAAGAAAAAAAAATCATAGACACAGCCCAAAGACTGATGTGAGACTTCACCTTAGAATATTTCATCCTGTGTTTTGAGTAAGCAACACCTACATTTAACGGCTATACCTACAGAAAAAAAACACAGATAAAATCTACCTAAAACTTCTCAATATATCCCATAACCAACTAATTGTGAAAGGTACAT
Source organism: Etroplus canarensis (assembly GCA_015106775.1). NCBI lineage: Eukaryota > Metazoa > Chordata > Actinopteri > Cichliformes > Cichlidae > Etroplus > Etroplus canarensis. Next base: position 10,702 of record VUQH01014578.1, read on the forward strand.
TACATCATTTCTTATATCAATATCCACTAATTTTAAAAATCCAATTAAATTATTGTGATGAGCATTTCAGCTCCTTTGTTATTACTTTTTGGCCATTTTGGCATAGAAAATTACAATGGACTTAAACAAGAAATGAGAGCAGCCTTTTTTTTCTTTAACACTGCACAGGATATCACACTGAATAAACCTATCTGTACTAACAAAAGGTTGTGTGATTTAACTGTTCCTTTAATTTTTGAGCAAGATATATGAACAACAGCAGCAGATGTAGAAGGTAAAAGCCACAGTGGTCCCAGCAGTTATAGAAGCATTAGGAGCTGAAACCCCCCAAACTGGAAGAGTGGTTCTAACAGATTCCTGGTACAACATCAGTGGTCTTTATCCAGAATAGTGCGGTCCCAAGAACAGTCAAGATACTGTGCAGAACCCTCAAACCCCCAGGTCTCTGCAAGAGGACCATTGCTTGACAAGATACACTCTCCCGAGATACCTGATTTCAGTAGTATTATTATCCTATCACTATAACAATATGGTTTATGGTGCAAGCAACACACTTAGATCCAATAGTTTGTGGTGTCTTTGGACCCCATATTAAAAGTTTCAGTGAACAGGAACTCAGTATACCTTCAGCACTTGGAATCAACTCCAGATCTTTATATCTGCCATGGAATAACAAAGGAACAGGCATCATTTTACCATTAAAGTGCTTGTCAGCCACTTGTCCAATTGCTTTTGAGCCTCTGGACGTGGGCAACTTAGTATAGGGGGACTATGTAGGTAGCATGGTGGATCAGTGGATGCATTGCTGCCTCACATCAAGAGGGTCCTGGGTTTAAACCCAGGTAGGGCCCTTCTGTGTGGAGATTGCATATTCTCCTCATGCTTGTGGAGGTTTTCTCTAATAATGCTGTCTGTGTCAGTCTTGCAAAAGAGGTTCTTAAACTCAAGAGTTAACTTCTTGGTTAAATAAAGAAAAATTGCTCTAATGCCTGGACAGTTAATGCAATATTTTTGTTAAACCCCTTGAATTAAAGCTGAAAGTTTGCACTTTGGTCACGTTTTGACTGATTTGCACTGTGGTAGCGTACACAGGCAAAATTAGAGAAAAATGACCTCACTGATTCTTTCTGACTTTGCAATATGATGTTCACCTTGTGCTAAATATAAAAATAACAAGAAAAAACTATTGGAAATTATATGCATAAAAGGAAAATGGGCATATAGGTCATGTGTGTAGACATGCAATTTAGAAATAAAAAAATCAGCATCCTTTAGTTCTGAGGGAAAAAATACATGCCGTACTTAATAAATGTTATGTATCATTATTTCATTAATTCAGCCATTTATCAACATTTTGCTCAGTGTTGAATCAGAGTGTCTTTTAGCATCTACATTAAACAGAGCTCTCACACAGTGGGAGAAGTGGGACTGTGGGTTTCCTTTGGTGAATTTATGTGTTTGATGTCCTGAATTCAACAATGTTACATTTCTCCTGCTACGTCTGCTTTGTCCTCTTAATTAAAATGACCCCTCCTGCATAGATTATAAATCGGTGCATTTGTACTTTCATTTCCATTTGATTATGCTGAATGGATTGCCAATTTACATTTGCAAGGACTTCATCTGGATCCAGTATTTGGCTGTAGACATGTCCATGTGAACAAGACAAAAGCCATCATATGGACATTTCAGTTTATATGATGTCATCTCTCTTTGTAACATAAAAAATGGTCACTTTGTGATTTAGGAAACACTGATATTCTGAAGCTGTGTCAGCAACTCTCTGAGACTTGTGTGCTTTGAGCTAAAGGCCAAAATGAACAAGCTATCATGCACCTTAAAGATTAAGATTCACCAGTTCTGCCTGTTAGCAGTCTAATTAGTGCCAAACTTAGTGTGGCTGGGAATGAAAGGAATCTCAGTAGTCTTACAGGTTAATTCTAATTTAATTTCTAATCTGCTAACAGTTGCTGACATTTTTCACTAAACACACAATGGAAAGTCAAGGGATCACATACTTAATTAGATTTCACTTCCTCGCACAATTTTGCATTTAAACCAAGATAGTCCGTCAAACAATCCAAGTACATATTCTAAACATGATCTCACCAAATGGAAGAATTAATAATTTCAGCTGAACTTTAAGGTATGGCATATTGTAAGCTAAATCAGATCAATCGGAATCAGAATACTTTATTAATAACCAGGGGGAAATTACTCAATTACTCAGATGTGTCAAAGAGCAACCATTCCTGAATGCTTTCCCTCAGATGCTCTACATAGGTTGATTGCATGCTGTTGCAGCAGTCATTATCATTCCCATTAACCTACATTTAAGAGGGAGCATTTCAGCCAGTGCTTGCATGTTAAAAGAGCTAAACTGCAATCATTATTTAGTGTCATTGTGACATTGGCTTCCACAATATTGTACAAGCAATGTGAGGAAGAGGTTTGAGACACATTCCAAACTCAGAGAGCAGACAGCGTTGAGCAAAAGAACAGTAATTTAAATGTGTAGTGACTGCTTTGACAGAGGAGGGGTATACTTGGCAAAGGATGTTGAAGATAGAGCTGTCAGGAGGAAAAGAAGGAGATCACAGGTGTAGTGAAAGAGGACATGCTGATGGTTGATGTGACAGAAGAGGATGCAAGGGACGCGTTGAGATGGACGCAGATGATCTGCTGTGGTGACCCCTAACAGGAGCAACCGAAAAATGAAGAAGAGTTTAAATGATTGTTGAATCTGCATTTACATTGAGTTTACATTTGAAACAAATTGCTTATTCTCCAAAACTAACCAGTACATAATATAAATATGACTGTTTATGCATTCCTGTTGTTTCTTCCAAACTTCTTTTCTTAATATTCAAACTAAGTGCATCAAGTATGTATTAAAACCTTGTGACGCTTGTGGGAAACAAATGCTGGAACTTGATAACTGGGACAATTGTACTGCCATCCATCCATCCTTAATGCTTATCCAATTCAGGGTGATAGACACTTGTAATGTCAAATGTTATAATTTATATTTAATTATTCAAATTTTAGTACAGTTATAACCAAACAATGAAAATGAATGTTTTATCTAAAATTGTGTATTTGTTATCCTTCATTTTGATAAAGATTATCATTAGGAATTTAAAGGCATACCTTCTCCATTTTAAAGGGGTTTTATGATACTAACTGTACTACTACACTTTTATAACTTCTGAGAGGTTTTTTTTCATTATAACATCCAGATAAGGTGATATATATTTATACTTGGTACTGTGATATTTTTTGCAATTGTGTGTTTGCAGCAGTTTGAATGAGACTGATTTGCCCATTTCTGTGAGAAAGGACCCATCTGGACTTACTGGTCAGCAAATCTCTGCGTACAGTCTCCAAAAAGCTTATGGAAATCCTTAAACAATGAGAGTTGTGCTTTCACAGTTTATTGCCCACAGTTTTTGAATGAAATGTACAACCCAGCAACATGGGTGTGACATTTGTGTGTTCTCATACTTGTGGCCATATCATTCCTATGTGTTACACTGTACACAGGCTTATGTGGGGATCAACAGCTTCACACCTATACACACTTATTGCTAAATATAGTGGAAAAAACTTTAATTTGCCCTCCATTGCTACAAAGTCCTGTAAATTCTTCTCCTCTAATATCATGTTTCCCCACTCCTTACACTCATGGATACTTTGACTGACATTGTAATTTACTACAACAGTATACTGATCGTTTTTTATTCTTTTTAAACCTTAGGCTGCTCCGTACGCTGTATGCCCTTCCTGAGGCAACCCTCCATGGAGAGAGGGGCTTGTATACTGTATAAACCACTGCACTACTGACTTTATATTATGGCCACACAATTAAGGGATTTGTGCTTTATTACAGCTGTTGGCTTTGAATGAGAACTTACAGTTCTTTGGTGCGTGTGTGTTTGTGTGTGTTTGTGTGTGTGTGT
>VUQH01014579.1:3239-22020 GCA_015106775.1 Etroplus canarensis
CCCCAGAGAATTTTTTTTTTTTTTTTTTTTTAATGCAAAACCTTCAAAATGTAACTTCAGTTACAGAATGCAAGATGCCAAAATGTAAATATTAGCTTAATGATTTTTGCAACAATCTTCTAGTATTGTAGATGCTTTCAGTAGTCCCAAAATATGGGTAGCTGCAAATACAAGTTGGACAAATTTGCAAATTCTGTCACTTTTCATTTTACTTGGCATCTCATCTAAAACAACAACATTTACTGTTCTTAAAAATATTTTGATATGCCAGTGATGATCATTCTGTTTCTTTGTGAGAGTATGTTTGTGAGAATGCAGTGCAGCATGGTTAGTATTTATGTTTATGCAGCTCCTGAACAGGAACACCTGATTGCAATTGTAATGTGCATTATTGGCTACATCCTCTTTTTCCATCAATGGTGCTGTGCTGTTTGAAATTAAAAAAGCCATAGAGTAAATGTTCCTGACACAACTTCAACTACTTCTAAGGTGCATGGAGAAGAGAGAGAGGATAAAGCCCCATAAACTCTTTCAGTATAAAAAGAACTTTATTTTTTGATCAATGCATTCTAGCTTATGACTTTATTAGAGTCATCATGAAGCATATTATAGACAAAATTTTCAAAATCATATGTATAGAGTAAAACATTAATTTAAACACCAAACAACCTTTTTGGTGCTTCATTTGTGGATGTCCACTGCATCAACCAAAATATCTGGCCACACATCTTAATGATTACATTTGTGTTTCATTGAGTCCCATTGCCTTAGATGTATAAAATGAAGTTCTTAGTCATGCAGTTTGCCTTTACAAACATTTGTAAAAGAATGGGTTGTTGTAAAGAGCTTGCTGAATTTAAGTATGGATTTAGGAAGATGCCATCATTACAATAAATCAGTTGTTGAAGTTTCTTCCCTCTTAGATATTCTATGATCAACTGTAAGTGGTATTATTGCAAGGTGGAAGTGTTTAGGAACCACAGCAATCACAATGCCATGGGTTGGATGGAGTGGTGTAAAGCACGCTGCCACTGGACTCCAACTTTGTCGGACCAGTTTGGGAGAGGCCCTTGTCTGTTTCAGTGTTACTGTACCCCCAGTGCACAAAGCAGGGTCGATAACAGCATGGTGTGATTAGTTTGGTGTAGAAGAACTGGGTCTGCACAAAGCCCTGACCTTTACCCCATCAAACACTTTTTGGATGAACTAATACTTGTAGTCCTCTAGATCTCACAAATGTTCTTCCAAATGAGTGGGCAAATATTCCCAGTGACACACTTCAAAATCTTGTAGGAACCCTTCCCAGAAGAGTAGACCTTGTTATGGATGCAGCCAGTTCCATACTAATGTCTGTGGATTTTTAAAAAAATTATTTTGTTCATATAGCATATATGATTGTCTCTTTTTTTTTTTTACTCTGTACATATGCTAAATAAAATGTTCTGTGTAATATTTTTATGATAAAAAGCCACAAGCCAAAATGTCTCATTCAAACAAAAAAGTTGTTGTTTATATTCTAAGTCTTGGTGGAGCTTTGTCTTCTCGTGAAATGGGGCATGTTCAGTTTGAACTATTGGACTTTGCCCTAAAGGACTGTTTAAAGGTCAGTCTTTCTCTGTTTACTACACATATTCCAAATCCATACTTGTGCACAGTATGTGCATACAGTACTACATTCCAATAACATTTATAATATTCAAGAAATGAACATATTTCACTGACATAATAAAGCAGGAATTAATAATGTATGTGTGAGGTTGGACAACACTTCACATTTGAACAAAACTGGCTTTCTCAATATTTCATATATAAATGTAATCTCTTTCTGGAGGAGTCATGCCACTAGCCTGTTTTCATTCTTTCTACCTGAGAGTGCCACCTCCAATTTTTTGGGTTGCACTGTGGGAAAATCAAATCCAGAAAACAAACTCATTTATAACTGCTTGACAGTATGAGTTGTGGTTGTTCTTTGCTGGGCTATAGACCAGATTTTAAGCTCCTCCTATTATAGGTAAATTTAACCTATTAGTTTTTTCTCTAGTTGCCCAGCAAATTTTATTTATAAAGCTTAACTCGCTGTCTGTGAAATAAATGGTTAAGAGCAGGCTAAACATTAGACAATATTGGCAGATCAGCTCCTGTGGTGGGAAAGTTTATGAGTAATAGTTTGTCCTTGACTGTTACTGTGCTGTACAAAGACAGATGAACTTTGACTGTTTCAACAATTCCTCTTTGTCTGATTTAATAGAGATTTTATTTCAAAGGTGTGGATTTGAGTTGTGCCATATCAGTTTGCTTTTAAAAGCACAGTCCCTATAATAGGACTAAATGCAAAGTTTCAAAAGAGCATTTTCTTTGAACTTTATATAGTAACTGCTTACCAGTTAAATGCATTTAATTTGGTGTACAAAGCACTTGAAGTATGTTTATGGTATGAACATGCTTCTTTTAATCTCTGCTGCTCTAAAAGTTTTCTTTGTTCTTTGGGGGAGTATATGTGGAAATATTTTGTGTTGCTGCTTGCTTGAAATCTGTGTCTCTGTGTCAGACCCCCCAGATGCCACCATAACTGCCTCCGAAGGACATTGGTATGTGGGTCTGAAGAAAGCTGAGCTAGTGTGCGAAGGCAGAGGACACCCCAAACCTCAGAACGTCACCTGGAAATGGTACTTTACCTATTTTCTCACACACTTCTTCTGTCTCTGACTGTCTCTGACTGTGACAATTACATGTTAATCCCTCCATTGTAATACTATTTGCACTGCTAATGTGCTCTGTACATGGCACAGGAATGTAACTCATAACATAGATAAGCCACTGCTAACACACATACACATGGACTACAACAAAGAAGTGTGCTTGGATCTAAAGGGGGACCGCCTTTCTCTCCTGGCTAAAATCACTGCTGAATAAAAGCTGCGGTGTCGTGTTGTGAAATTTGAAGTTAGAAGAAGAGGGAGGAAGATATTTTCACATGAGAGAGGGAGTGAGCGACACAAGGAAGAGCAGGAGACATATGCTAAGCATTTAATCATAGTGCCATGCTTTAAATATCACTCTAATGCCTGGTAAAACACAGGGTTTGTACTTTAATTAAAGACACCAGCCATTACAGCTCTGCCTGTGCACACAGTGATCAAATGTTTTGTGCTGAGTGAAAAATATTTGAGCCATGAGACAATCTCAAAATTTTGAAATTGTTCCAGTTTCAACCTTTTCACCATCACACCCATTACCAAGGATCTACTGTGAGGAAATGCATTGTTTATTTTAGTTAAAATGCAAGTCAGCATTTTGGAACATGCATTTATATAGTTTGTTTTTCACAGATAAATATGTGAAAATGCAGCTTGCAATCGCTTAGGTTGGCCAAATGCTCCTCTCTCTAAGTGAGGACTCACATGCTACAGCTAATCAACACAATGAAAAACCACTGTATAAAAAATAGCCATTTGTTACTTTATATGGGTTTATGTGCAATACTGTTAACTAAGTGGCTTAAACAAACAACTGTTTCAAATATTTAGTTTTAAAGATTAGAGTCTCGCTAGCTGTTTCCGTGTGTAAAGTCTTTATGCTAAATTCTTTGATCCAGTTTTATATGAATGGACAGATAAATGTTATCAGCAGGGAAATAATCTGTTTCCCAGAATGTCTTATGCTTTCTTGAAGAGCTAACAGTTTCCAACATTACAAACTTGACGCTGTATTACATGTATAAAATGATTTCTATTAAACCCTATTTAACAAACTAGCCCTAACAAAACAGAATTAATATATAAAGCAAATAAAATCTTGTCAAATGGAAAATAGTGTCTCCCAATTTTAAGGTTTTACATACCAGAACAGAATACAAAATCATCTAGTCTGTAGCAGGTCTTTAAAATTAGGTAAATACAACCTCAGATGAATGAAAACACGTGGCACATTATACCCATGTAACTCCTTCTATAGGAAGAAAGAGGGTAAATGGCAGCCAGGTACTGTTAATCAAAAGAACTCATCATCAGCCAGTTTGACCACCTCTATGAAAGCAGAAGTGTTGGCACTTTGCTGGTCTGAGGACACAGTCTCAATCTTCACTGGAGTGAAGGAGTGCATCCCATCAAGTTGACCCCAAGGTCAGACTGTGGAGTGCTTAGAAAAATTGCAAAAATCCCAAGAGTTACATTTCAGACTCTGCAGGCCTCAGTGTGTTAAATGTTAAAGTCCAAGAGAGTACAGTTAGAAAAAATGGAACAAATATAGCTTGTTGGGGAGGGTTCCCAGGAGAAAGCCTCTTCTTAATAAAAGAACACAGCAGCACAGTGTAGGTTTGCAAAGTGGCATCTGAACAAACCAGAAGACTTCTGGAGCAATGTGCTTTGAAAAGATGGGAATAAAAAGGAGACGTTTGGCCATAATGCACAGCACCATGTTTAGTGAAAACCAAACACAGCATAACGGCACAAATGCCTCATACCAAGTGTGAAGCACTGTATTGGAGAAGTGATGATTTGGGCTTGTTTTTCAGTCAGGGACCTGGAGACCTTGCAGTCGCTGAATTGAGCATGAACTCCTCTATGTACCAAAGTATTACAGAGTCAAATGTAAGGCCATCTGTCCGACAGCTAAAGCTTGGCTGAAATTGGGTCATGCAACAGGACCAAGACAGCAGCAAATCTGCAACAGAGAGGCTGAAAATGGCAGGGCAAAAATTATTGATTGTAATCCTGAATGAATTGAAGCAGTGCTGTAGTGCAGGCAAAAATTCCTCCACAACAATATAAGAGACTGATCGCCATACAGAAAACCGCTATCTAGCTATTTATCTAGTAAAACTGTAGAATTGAAGAACTTCTTTTTTTTTTCTACTTTCTGTTTTACCTGAATTTAAGTGTGTAACTCAGAATGTGAAACAATTTGTGATACTGTAGTTTCATTCATTGCTAAGTAGTAAATTATTCACTTCATTTCACTGATATTGTGAAGATTCAGTCACGTTAGAGATTAGAATCTTTTTGGCCACTGCAGGTGGATTGCACACCTTATCTGTATCATTTTCAACCATCTTCTCTGTGTCAGATGCAATCTCTACCTGTAACTTGATTTATAAAAGGCTGGTCCGAGAAGCTAGGCGGGGTGTTGAGAAAAGATATCTGAGCTGGGTTGAGTTTGGGGGGGTAAAGCAGCTGTTAAATAGCTGGTGCAGCACAGTGAAACCAGGGGCAACATGACTCCTCTCAGTGGACCTGATCAGAAACTGGCTCTCCATTATGTGGCCTGTACAATTTGGGACTCAGAAGATGGGTTTGTTTCAGTCCCCCAAACCTAGTGTTTATCTGGTTTATACAGATCAATGAGCCCAGGACGTTTTGGTTCAGGTGCATACAAACTGGTGGTTATACCCTGTGGTGAACCTGATCCTTCAGGGTGTTTATCTAACCGGATCACTTCCTTGATGCAAACATTTGTTGTGTTTTGAGCTGTTGCTTAAGAGTAGCTGTCACTGGCTGTTTGTATGTTTCCTACTGTTCTGTTTTTATCCTACTCCTTTCACTGTCATTTGCCAATGTGAGTCATAGCTATTATTTTAAAATGGTGAGTCACAGGTTTCTGCGTCATTCATCTTTTTGTGACATCTCTTCAAGTTAAAGGTGACATTTTCCCTCTGATTATCTGCAGGAGAGGAGAATCTCTGCCAGATGGGGTGTCTGTGGTTGGAGAGAAACTTGTTTTTGGGCGGGCTGTCCGCTTAAATGACAGTGGGGTCTATGAGTGTGTGGTCAAAAATAGCGTGGGAGCAGGAAAAGCAGAATATATGCTTAAAATAGCAGGTAAGTAGAAGAAAACTAGTTTTACATAAAATTGAATGGAATTAATCTGACAAACTGTTCTGATGCTGTATGCTTTGTTGATATTTTAGAAGGAGGAAATTAAAAGGTAGAAATTTGGACTCATTTGCCAAACTCGTTCTGTGTTGGAGTCATTTTGAACTATTACTGCCCCCTCCTGACAGAAGGCATTAACAGATCCGGTGCAGCTCAGTCTGGATCAAAATTGTTAAAAGAAACCTGTAATTTGCTGTTGTTTGAATGCATTTATGTGTGAGAGAGTCATTGGATGTCTTCCTCATCTTTCTTCTAGATAAATTTCAAGGGCGCATTGGTGATTCCTCTCCTGACAACCTGTTGCTCATCATAATTTGTGCTTCAGCTGGAGCTATAGTCATGATCCTGGTCGTGGTGGTCCTGCTGGTCAATCGCCACCATAGACACAGAACAAAAAGGCTTAAGATGGAGCTTGATGAAAAAAGGTAAGCTGAACCACATTTTCTTGAGGAGAAAATGTGATCTCTTTTTTTGAAAATAAGTTTCCAGAAATGCTTATGTTCAATAAATTCTTCCAAATGTGCTGTCTTTCCTCCCAGGGATGAAATTAACAACCTTTCTAGACAAACCTCTTTCAGGAGAGTAAACTCTGCCAGCACAGATTTCAGATCACAGGTACACACGCACACAAACACGCACACACACATGCACACACACACACAAAAGCTCTCCTGCTGAGAGCAATTACCTGCAAGCCTGAGAGAAACCAGGCTGACACACCCATCCTTGATGGGTGGAGCAGTTGGCAACTCAGCAGCAATGTCTGCTCTGGAGGCCAATGATTACAGGCTGCTGAAGCTTGAAACTAATAACATGCAGTGATCCTAGACACATAATTAATATCTCATTCCTGGGGTTCTGTTATATTCCTCTCTGTGTTTAAATTCACCAATTCTATTTCACTTTCTCTCTCCTTTCCAGAGTGAAGATTATTCTCCGCTCAGAGTAGACAGCCGAATGAAAAACAGCCAAATGTCTTTGGTGAGTTTCTCACTGCCGTCAGAACTGACTTGATGCTTGGATGCATAGATTTAACAACATTTCTCATAGATTCTGGTCCATATTGACATGATGGCATCACACAGTTGCTGGAGATTTCTTGGCTCTGCATCCATGATGTGAATCTCCCACAACATCCCAAAAGTGCTGTATTGGATTGAGATCTGGCAACTTTGGAGGCAATTTGAACAAACTTATTATTATGCTCAAGAAAGCAGTTTGAGATTATCTGAGCTTTGTGCCACGTTGCATTATCCTGCTAGAAGCAGCCATCAGAAAATGAGTACACTGTGATCATAAAGGGATGGCCATGGTCAGCAACTATACGTGTTTTAAATGATGTTCAGTCGGTACTGAGGCACCCAAAGGAAAATATCCCCCACATCATTATACCATCAGCAGGAGCCTGAACTGTTGATGCAAGGCAAGATGGTTCCATGCTTTCATCTTGTTTATATTCAATTCTGACCCTAACATCTTAATATTGCAGCAGAAATCAAGACTCGTCAGACCAGGCAACAGATTTTTCCAGTCTTCCATTGTCCAATTTTGTTGAGCCTGTGTGAAATGTAGCCTCAGTTTCCTGTTCAGCGTGGTGTTCTGCTGCTGTATCTATTCTACTCAAAGGTTTGGTGCGTTTTGCCTTCAGAGGTGCTCGTCTGCATACCTGTGGTTATTTGAGTTACTGTTGTCTTCCCATCAGCTGAAAGCAGTCTGGCCATTCTCCTCTGACTTCTGGCATTTCCTCAGAAAACTGCCGCTCATTGGATATTCTCTTTTTTGGACCATTCTTTGTAAACTCTTGACGTGGTTGTGCAGAAAATTCCAGTCGATCAGCAGTTTGTGATCAACAACCATGCTGAGTTTAAAGTCACTTAAATCACCTTTCTTCCACATTCTGATGGTCAGTTTGAACTTCAGCAGGTATCGTGACCATGTCTACATGCCTAAATGCATTATGGTGCTGCCTTGTGATTGGCTGATATTTGTGTTAATGAGCAGATTAAGTAGTATACCTAATGAATTGGCTGGTCTGTTACAGTCCTTCTACCATGGATATTAATGCTAACGGCTGACCAGAACTATAACTTCAGCGTGATTTGGTAAAACTCTCCCCTGTTGCCAAGTGAATCCTTAGGGGCTTGCTGGGCTTCTTCTTGGTGATGTTGTAGGGTCTTACAAAAGCAGGTGCTTTAAGGTTACTATTATCGTGAATTTGCACTTTCATAAATAAAATGAAATATTCTCTCCCTGCCTCCAGGACCGTACCCACTCCACTCTGGGTGGGAGATGGGGCCCTTCGGGAGGAGTGGAGCTGGATGAACTGGGACGTCCCGTGGTCTGGAATGATGACAGAGATAGCCCTGGTGGAACAGAGATTGATAGAGAGAGGGAGGAGCGCAGGAGGAGGGTGGAGTCATATGTGAAGAACAGCAGCAACATGTCACTGGTATGTGTCAGCGTCTGAGAGATTAGCTTGAAATATATTTAGCTTTGTTTGTAATGTGTCATATGTTAACATTGTGCTTTATTTATTGCTGAGTTTGCATTGTCATGGAGACGGGGCGAAGGACTGAAAACAAAAGGGATCAAATAACAGGAACCTTTTTAGGAATAAGAAACAATAGTGACAGCTGTCATCACTGTTCTATTAATCATTTATTTGTTTCTGTTAAAAAAATTTGTATGAAGAGCTCTTTCATTTAAAAATGATGACGCTTTCTTTCCTTTGTATACAAAAGAGATCAGGACTGTAGGTATATATGACAATCTTGCTAAATCTGTAATGACTGCATTGCAGCCTAATGTGCTCATGATTGGAGACCTTCCCTAATTTCTCAAAAGCATTTCTAAACTTCAGTCTTCAGCAGTAATTAATACCAGTGTGCATCTTGTCTATGACATGCTCCATGATATAATATATGGACAAAAGTATCGGGCCACCTAAACATTCCACCTACAGGAGCTTTGACATCCCATTCTAAATCCATAGGCATTATTATGGAGTTGGTTCTGCCTTTGCAGCTATAATAGCTTCCACTCTTTAGGGAAGGCTTTCAATAAGATTGTGGAGTGTGTTTGTGGAAATTTTAGGCCATTCCACTAGAAAAGCATTTGTGAGGTCATACACTGATGTTGAACGAGGTGGCCTGGCTCACAATCTCAGAGAAGCATGATTTGTCACTCCCTGGAACATGCGCTGTGCTTTACATCACTTCATTAGATGCTTGGCATTGAGCTTGCTGATATAAGGTTTGCATGCAACTGCTCAATCATGAAAACCCATGCCATGAAGCTCCCAAAGCAGTTTTTTCGCTGATGTTAATGCCAGAGGAGGTTTGGAACTCTGCAGATATTGATTCAGCAGAGCATTGGCAACTCAAGAGACCCCACCATGAAATTTCCCTCCTGGGATTAATAAAGTATTCTGATTCTGTAACGTTATCTGGTCTGCGACTATGTGGCTAAGTTGTCGTGGCTTCTAAACGCTTCCTCTTTGCAATAATATCATGTTCAGTTGATTGTGGAATATCTAAGAGGGAAGAAATTTCACAAAATGACTTGTTGCAATGGTGACATCCTGTAAGAGTACCACACCGTTTGAATTCAGTAAGCTTCTTAGAAGGACCCATGTTTGTAAAAGCAAAGTGCATGGCTTGGTGCAAGATTTTTATGCACCTGTGGAATGGGACTGAATGAAACACCTGAAATTAGTGATTAAGAGGTGTAGCCTAATACTCTTGTCTATATAGTGTATATTGATTGCTGCTTTTTCTACAGTTTTTTTTTTAAAAACTTGATGCCATGATTTTAACTTCTAAACATACATAGAAATTTTGTGTCTCACAGACTTTAAAATTTTGTACAAAGGTATGTGATGTTCAACGAAAGCGTTTCTCGCTTCTGTGCACCTTATTTGGATTTTTAGTGCAAATCTTTTCAGCCCCTTTTATCCCCGCTGCCTGTTTCAGTTCATTAGATATTTTGATTACCTAAAGGGAACCCATTATTCTTATTTCCATCTCTACCCATTTTCTTCCCCTTATCCAAATCAGAGTCGCAGGAGCATTGGCACTTATCACAGCTGTCACTGGGCCAAAGACACCCTGAATAGGTCTCCTGTCTATCGTAGTGCTAACACACAGAGACGGACAACCGTTCACACTCACATTTGCACCTACAGTCAACTTAGGATTGCCAGTTAACCTAAGATGCATGGCTTTTGACTGTGGGAGAAAGCCAGAGTACCTGGAAAGAACCCATACAGACACAGGGAGAACAAGCAAATTCCACACAGAAAGGCCCCAGAACAATCTTGCTGTAAGGTGACAGAACTAACCACCACATCTCTGTGCCTACCTCATTTATTCCTAGATTCTACTAGAGCAGCTTTGCCTGATTTACAATTCAAAATAGTCCTTATTTATCCTATAATATCCCGTCAGGTTATTCTCTTGTCTCTTTAAAGCCAGCATCTCTGTAAGCCAGCTTTCTTCTGATTGGCTGTTCATACATAGCCAGGAGCAGAAGAAAGTGTCTGAAACTGAGTGTTAGGACAGTCTGAAACCTAAGTTTTGGAATCTCAGTATATGAAACTTTTGGTATGAACATCCTCCATTCTAACGGTACATATAGAAGGTAGTTTGGGCCACTCCGCCACAGCAGATGAATCTGCATATGTAGTTTGATACAGATTTCATGCCAAATGCCATTCCTGGTGCAACCCTCCCATTTATCTGGGCTTGGGACTGGTACTAGGAGTACATTGGCTTTAGGAGGCTGGGCACAGAAAATAAGGAAAAAAGCATAATAGGTCCTCTCTAATATTAGTAAATTCCTGAACAGGAAAAACGGCATTCTTTTTTTATACTGTTTCTACCAGGACTCAGGTCTTCCTTCATCTCTGGTTCCCCCGAAGGCCCAGCAGGACGACAGCAGCGGATCCAGAGAGCCAGACCTAGGCCACCCCAGGGAGGGAGAGGACTGGGCTCCCACCCAGTCTGTAGCAGAGGGACATGAAGATGATGAAGAGTGCAGCTCCTACCTATTCTCGAAGGCAATCACCAATCACTTCTACTACAGCAATGGGGTCCTCAGGCCCAAGCCACACACTAATGGCATTCTGCTTCACCCCAAAGGACAACTGATCTAGACAAGACTCGCATCCATAACATGAAAAGAGACAGCTTGTCGGCATCCCTGCATTGACAGTGATTTTTGAAAAGAGTAGAATATATTGATATATAAATGCTGATATTTGCCTTTTTATTTGAGAGATTTTTTTTTTTTTACTTTACTCCTTAAAATTATAGGGAATATTTCAGTTGTTCTTTTGAGCATGTTATGCCTTCATGGGTCAGCTAACAATAGACAGATGACAGAAAAGAGAGCTATGGAATGACATTAAAAAAAAAACAAAGGGCCCCGGCCAGGCAGGATCTGGATAGGCTGTGGTTCACAGTGGAGCTACACCATATCTGAAAAGTTTTTGATCTAAATTATTTTGACATTCCACTAATGAGAGTTAAGTGACTAGAGAATTTGGCCACAAGGGTATGCAAATAAAAAATCTTTGTTGTTGAATGTGCATTAAGATTTCTGTTACATAATGTTTACTGTATTGGATGCAAAATCTGAATTTTGCACCGATTGCTTTTAGTTTAAATACATGTGAATACTAACAAAGTCTTCATGAATCCCACGTCGCACTCATGGTACCTTGTTTACATCTAAAACTCTCATGGAGGACAATATGTTAATACTGGATGTCTTTATACACTGAGCAGCCACAACATTAAAACTATTAATGGGTTGAACGAATAGCATTGATCCACTTGTTACAATGCTTAGCTCTGCATGGAAAGCTTGGGGCATTGCATATACACGAGCTGCATCAAATTATAGAAACTACTTGGTGAACTCAAAAAAGAGCTTTTTGTGTCCCAATGGATGCACTATAGACACGTTCAGTGGTCCTGTGTCCATGCCCCAAGGGGTCAGAGCTGTTTATGCTGTTTGTACATTAACTCCCACATAATATTAGGGAGGTAATGTTAATGTCTGATTTTTGTGTGTGCATACATGTTTTAGTCTATAACTGCAACCTGCTACTACCAGGTCATAAAAGCTCCTTGATATGAAGAACTAAACACAGACATGGAGCAAGTTCTTTGACCAGCAGGTGTTCATGGATAAAATGCAGCAACATGGCTTTAAGTCATGCCTGTATTAACTTCTAAGTGTTCACAATGGAGGAATTGTAAATATTTTCTGTATAAAAATGCTAAAAAATACACTGTACATTTTTAAAAAAAAGAAACTTAAATGTCGTAGTCTTTATTCATAAAAGTACAGCTTATTTTTTTTAAATTGTAATCTGAGATAGTTAAGCTACTTTTGACCTTAAACTCTGTGGTTTTCTCTGACAGGCTGGTTATTTCAGATAAACTCTGTTTTTGGGAAGTAAGGTTTTTGGTTTTCTTGTAATGATTTAGATTGCCACTCTCACTCTCTCTTTATAGATAAAAGCACGGAAGGTCACTCTGCAGAAAGACTTCATGCAAGAGGAAAGGTGGTTTTAGTTTTAGTAGGAGTTTACATGACAGAGGTTAGTTTGGCCAGATGCAGTGACTTCCTTAAGTCTTGACCTCACTGTGAGCACGGTGACCAGCTGAAATGATCAGGTCACCGCACCCAGCCAAGAAATAGACCAGGGCATAACAGACTATTTAAAAAAATATCCTAAAATTGGTACAGTTCCCTGTAGGGGGAATGGTGTGTGGATGACCAGTGGACAAAAAATTGCACTGAAAAACTTGAATGAATATGATTTATGTATGAAAATAAACAGGATTTTGCTGATATTGTGCTTTTGTTGTTTCACTAAAAAAATCCAACACATTTGTGACTTCTATCATTTTTAATGGCTGATAAAAAATTGTGGGGTTGGGGATGTGGCAGTTTTAATTTTTTCCAGCATCAGAAGGGGTAAAATTTGAAATTAAGATACACATATTAGGAAGCAAATTTGCTGTTTTCAGTCTGTAGACTAAGCTAAATGAGAATGATATCTACTCATCTCACTGTGGACAGTCTGATTTTGGAGTGTTTGCCAGAATTTTTGCCCATTCATGCAGAAGAACATTGCTGAGTTCAGACAGTGATGTTAGATGAGAGGGTCTGGCTTGCAATCTCTATCAGAACGTGTCCAGTGGCACTGTGCTTTACACCACTTCAGCTCATGCGCAGTAAATTAAAGCTTGCATGCAGCTGCTCAGCTATAGAAACCCAGTCTATGAATCTCTCAGCACACAGTTTTTGCACTGATGTTAATGCCAGAGGAGATTTGCAACTCTGCAGTTATTGAGTCAGCAGTGTGTTGGCGACTTTTACAAACTATGAGCCTCGGCACTTGTCGACTCCGCTTTGTAATTTCATGTGGTCTGCCACTTTGTGGCTGAGTTGCTGTGGTTCCTAAAGGCTTTCACTTTGCAACAATATCACAGTTGATTATGGAATATTTAGGATGGAAGAAATTTCCCTAACTTGCCACAATGTCCTATTACAGTACCACACTCTAATTCAGTGAGCTCTTTACAATGACTCATTCTTTTGTAAATGTTTGTAAAGGCAGGCTGCATGGCTAGGTACTTGATATTATGCATTTGTGGCAATAGGACTGAATGAAAAACTTGCATTCAGTCATCAACAGGTCTGACCAAATACTTTTGTCCATATAGCATATTTCTCAAATTGCCAAACTATTAAATTAGGATGCAGCTCCTTGCCAAGGACAACTAGTGCAGACCTTCAGCCGTCAACCTGCAATTAAGGCCCAATTACAATCTGTCCCCTACTCTTCCCACATGGAGTCACACTTATGACTGTTGAAGGGTCTTAATTAAGCAGTAGGCTAGAAACACAGTTGAAAACTCTGGGATACCCTCACCTCTCCTCAACAAATCTTCCAATTAGCATCTACAGTATTTTGCACAGATGGATGCATTAAGACATTTCCCCCCCCTCTTTTTATTACCATTTATAATAAAATTAAAAAATGCACATTTTAAAAAACCAAAGAAAACTTTAATAAAGGCATTTGTTTATTATTACACCAGTCTTTAAATAAATCACTCATATACCTGGAAGAGCGTGGAGTTTCCTTCTCGTATCCCTCCACATAAACAACACAAAACAAATGTTGCACCTTCAGAGAGTCCAGTTGGTAAGCCTGCATTAATGCTAGCATGACATGAGAGGGTTTTATTTAAGGCTAGTAGGTTTGGAACAGCACCTAATGCTTTGGACCTTCCAAGCGAATGAGCAAATGGAATAGAAATGTGTAGGGACTGGATTGGAACTGGGCCTATGACCATAAGCAAGAAGGCCTGCATCTTTCAGCGTGCTATGGAGTGGAGTTTCCAAAATGGTCCTTGGGAAAGTTGATCAGAAAAGATTTAACTTCACTGACCAATAAGCATCTGAGCTGCAGTGACTTGTCAAATACTGGAAAAAATAAACACAAAAACCAAAGTGTTTTTTTCCTTTCCAAAGAAGAAGCTACAATCATCCCACAATTTACCTTAATCCTTTGCTTAAGAAGTATCACAAAGAAACAAATTAGGCCATCATGCAATGACCACCAGAGCCTAGTGTGGTTCCATTAAGTCCTTCTCTAAATGCTTAGAGCTCTGTGGTAAACTAATTTATCTATTTATTTTAATGTATTGTGATTGTATTGTGTCCTTACTAGCTTTCCAACAGGCCAAGCAAAATTGAGTATTAAGATGCTGGATTTTCCCTGTCTACCTTAAAAATGGTAATGTTACAAATGGATGTCAGAAGGTTGAGTGACCACAGATAGAAGGTTCCTCTTTAACTTTTGCTGATCCACACTGACTCTCCCTAAATCAGCCAAAAGTCTAAAAACCATGTTGTTTATTTGTATATAACTTCCCACATATATAACTTCATACTGAAATGTGTCCTTGGTGCTACGTGTCTTTAAATTTTTAAGAAATCTCTTATCTGGCAGTTTTAGTTCTTACAATTCAAACTATGTCAAAGTTATAGTTTATTAAAGAAAAGAGTGCACAGTAAAATCAGTCTGCTACATTAGTTTTGCAGAAATATCAAAAGACAAACAGAATTTGTTAATCTAGATCTAAAAGACACTTGGATATTTCTAGTTCTTTTCTAAAATCTACTGAATTAAACTGCATTTTGTGTAAGAGCCTCTTTGTGAGTCCGTTGATGGGTGCGAAGGTTGCTCCTCTGAGAAAAACACTTGCCACATGTATCACATGTGTACGGTTTCTCTCCTGTGTGAATTCGCTGGTGAATCTCCAGGTGGCTGATGCGATCAAAGCTCTTCCCGCAGAATGGGCAAATGTACCACTTCTCCCTTATGCGGCGCCCCGCTATAGTTTTGTGCAACTCTGGGTCGTTTAAAAGAAAAAGTCTGCTGTCTGGGTTAAAGGCCGACATGTTTTTAGTTTGTTGTTTTTCTGAGAGGAATCTAACAGGCATTCCTCTCTCTGGGTGATTTATTGCTTCTATAGGTTGGCTTGGCTGAGACTGGCTGAAAGTTACTGGAGCCCTTGATTTACTTGATGCACCTTGAGCTGCTTCATTGTCTCTCATAAACCTGTCAGAATATGCTGCTTCTGCTGAGGTATCAAAAATGTCCAAGGCATTTTGAATGAGTAAGATTTCCGAGTCCAGATTTTGAGACAACTGCTTTGGTTCAAAAAAGCACTCTGAGTCATCTGCAGTGTCGCTGTCTCCCACTGAAATGGTCAACCACTGCTGCTGAGGCTCTTGTTCTTCCATAACCTCAGCAGGTTGCTGGTTGAGATCCACCTCATGGGGACCTGCTCCATCGTTAACATTGGGATCTGAGTCCATTATCTGCTCCACAATCTGGACGTCATCCTCGTCTTCTAGCTTGACTACTAAGTCTTCATCCTTGTCTATGCTTTCACAGTGTTCAGACTTGCTCTGCTCACTGTGCTTTTCTTCTGTTTGAGCAGGTGATGATGTTCTCTGATTTGTTGAAGAGTCCACCTTATCTCTCAGGGTCTGATCAGAAGACAAAGTCTGGACTGACTCTATTGTAGGCCCTGAAAGGACACAGAAGTTTGTTTTTCTTTAACAGTTAAAATACAAAGTCCCTTTGAAAAGTAATTTCTAAAGACCACCCTGCATTGCGAGCAGCAACTACTGTAATTTATAAAAACAGGCATTCAAGTAAGTCATTCTAACCTCTAATATGTAACTGCTTCATTACAGGTCTTTCTAAAGATGCCACCTTGAACACTGGGAAACTGATGACATTTTTGACTCCACATATAATTTATTTATCAAGGCAGTAATGGGCAGATACACTGAGCATTTAAATGATTGTTAGCTGCAGCCCTAGTCTAGTCAGCTACAATAATATGTCATTGAGAACATAAGCAAATCCTCACATTGGACTCACTGGAACCAGAAAATATCTGACCTATTTTTCTACAAAATAACAAAAGGATTGAAACAAAATTTCTCTAGAATTTTCAGGATCTCTGCAATACAGCTCTGTTTTGTCATCTTATTAACAGTAAGATAAGTATTTTTTAAATTACACAGAACATACTATAATGCAGTTGTAAACATATGTGAAAACATTTTTAAGTGTTTTGTGCAGTATTTGTCAACTATCATAACTTATCCTCAGGAGACACTGTATTTATTTTGTTATATTGTCTGTTATATTATCAGTAAGTATCTGCAGCAGCAAATACTTACTGGGGCCCCTGAGTTGGGAACATGCTCAGTTATTGCTGCCTCTTTTGGCCCATGACACTCTTGCAAATGAGATTCACACAGTGGCTAAATAAAGGTTCATTTCATTTAAGTATTTTAATATGAACCATTTCTTCACATGTTAAGCAATGGATATATGTGATAAATAAAAGGGACTAAACTGTATTTAACATAGCTGCAAAAATCAGAATGAATAAACCTGTCACAAAGCACCCCTGACACTTGTCTCCACCCACTCCACCCTGTCTGGACTCTCTTCTTTACCTCTCTTGTGCTCTGTCCATTGCTTTGGAAGGTTGATCCCAAGTATTTACACTTATCCACCTTCACCACCTCTGCTCCTTGCATCTTCACCATTCCACCTGCCTCCCTCTCATTCACACACATGTACTCTGTCTTGTTTATACTGACTTTTATTCCTCTTCTCTCCAGTGCATACCTCCACCTTTCCAGGCTCTCTTCCACCTCCTCCCTACTCTTGCTACAGATCACAATGTCATTAATGCACATGTACTCTGTCTTGAAGCCTATTTATACCACTCTCCTTAAACGCGCCATATAGGCAATTATTCAGCAGCTGTGTGTTAGAAACATGTTCAGTTCAATTGGTTCACGTCAAATACATCTACAAACAGCAATATGCATTGGAGGTATGTTTGATATATGTTACACATATGTTAAAAACATGTTACTCATAGTTATTAATATGTTTTGGGTACCTCCATGTATTTTGACATGAGTAACGTGAGTCTCCGATTGCATTAAGTACGTGCAACATATGGTCCTCGTATGCGAGACGTAAGAGCCATACGCTGGCAAGCGTTGGAGATTTTGTGCATGCTCAAACCTTTCCCGCAACATCGCCATACTACCTCGTAGACCGGCGTAATTGTGCGCGCTCTTAACTACTACAAAACTTCCCTAGAATGTAATTGACGTACTTGCAGTTTTTTTCCTACGCCGGCAGACGCTTGTTACATCATAATGGTGTGACAGGGGCTTTAGAAAAATGTTCATTACGACTGCATCATGTCAAATACTTCTCCAAACGTCAATATGCGTTGGAAGTATGTTTGATATATGTTACATATATGTTAAAAACATGTTACTCATAGGTTATTATACATTTTGGGTACGCTAGATATTGTCTCCACGTATTTCGACATATGAGCAACGTGAGTCTCCATATGCATTAAGTACCACCTGCAACATGTGGTCATCGTATGTGGGATTTATGAGCCATATGCTAGCAAAAGTTGGAGAGTTTGCTCAAAAGTTCCCTTCGACCTTGCCGTACTACCACGTATACCAGCGTACTTCAGCGTGCTCTTAACGGATAGAAAACTTTCCTGAAACTTAATTGACATTTGCCGGCGCATTTGCAGTTTTTACGTTGACATACGCTTGTTAAATCATCAAGGTGTGACAGGGGTATTTGATTAGTTGATCCCCATCGACACCTCTCGGGCCTCAAGGCCACCTCTGTGTCTGTGTGTCCGGGATGGGGTGTCTCAGATTGGCGGGCCTTGAGCCAGCAGCCCAGACCCCCGACGCACTGAGCCACTGCTGCTCCCGAACCTACTTGATAAAATTGCAACGTGTCACACAAACACTCAAAGGTAAAAGTTAAGTGCAGCACTGTTGGATTCAATTAATTTTATTTGTCGAGGTGGAGCGTTGCGGTTGACACATTTGCCTCACAAGCGAGAGGCCGCTCACTCGATTCCAGATGGCTGATTAGATATTTGTGTTAATGAGCAGATGAGCAGGTATACCTGATGAAGTGACTGGCGAGTGTATGCTTAAAGTATTAATAGCATTAGTCATTAGGCTGCTTTCATAATCATTTCTATATTATCAGATCTTATTTACTTATTCATGAGCATGTTAAGCACTTTAATGTTGCAGCTGGATGGAGCTTTTTAACTTTATATAGTGCTGGGTTGCTTAATCTGGATTAATATAGCGTACGTTACCCACTTGTGATGACTCATGACTCTGTTTTCCAGGTCACAGGTTCTAATTTATTGCATGAGGCTCTCATCTTTTTAAGCGTGCTGCGGTGCTTTGTCTTTTGTTTCTTTGTGAATAGACGAATGAAGGTGATG
>VUQH01014586.1:4297-29814 GCA_015106775.1 Etroplus canarensis
CACCATTCTATGCTGCAGAAACACTTCTAGAGCACAATAATTGCCAGACTGGCAGCTTCAGCTTGGAATGATGGTGGTGACACACATATCCTCCATTATGCGGTCTACTGGCCATTTTCCATAAGAAGTACTCATATGTACAGCCAAAAGCTGCCACACTTAATATTAGAACAAGGCCTCCAGTGTCATCTCTGACTCAGCCCACCTCAACCACCAAACTCTTGAAAATACTAGGAAATGCAGGACTATACACACAGCATAAGAATGGAAAACAGCTTCTTCCCCAAAGCTGTCATACTGGTAAACAGGGACACTCCCCACATCCCCAATATACACATACTGCATTCCTCCAGTGACTTAACTTTCTACCGTGCAATTTTCTCATTTGCATATTGCACCGATTGAACTACCTATTGAAGTCTCTCCTGATTGAACTCGTGCAATACACTCCTGTGCCAGACACTGTATTCCGTGCACACCTACTGACACTCTTATCTCCACACCAAACTAAATTTTAGTGCTTCTCTTTAATATGACTTTTTTGATTGCTTAGTTCTGAGTTTTGAATTTTTGAGCACCATCATAATGTCATCGTGCTGTTTTCTTGCCCATTGATACAATGACAACTAGTTACCGTGGCTTGAGAATATTGACAGACAGTTTGAAGAGTAACTAGTGGGTGAGTTGGTCCAATGCGCACATAGTCTGCAGTAAGGGGCTAAGCAGTGGTCCCTCAGGGTGGAGTAGTGCTTGCAATCATGGGATGGCAAGCAGGAGCTTGGATTCCCAAACTGGCTGAACAGCAGAGAGGGGCTATGCTTGGAATAAGCCAGATACCCAGTTGAGAGTAACCATAATGTTGGTTTTCACCAGCATCTTCCCTTATGTCTTTGTTTTCAGTCCTCTCCTTTGCATTTAGAAAGGCCTTTCTATGCTGTCCTTTTTTAATGTATCTTGCCTATGTAGGGTTACTACCCCAAACCAAGTAGCAGGTGCCACCTCTGTGGAATCCTCTGCTTTACTTTGGTCATAATTCATTTGTAGATTTAAACAAAGACCAACTCATGCTCACATTCTAATTTATAAACTGTACAGTTGGCTGTTGCAGCTGCTGACCAGAACAGACACTGTTTTGAGAACTGCATGTGCTGGACCAAATAAACACTGTCTGAGGCAGATGGTTTCATTAATAAAACATTCAATGCAGGTCAATTCCAACCTTAAACTTGTTGTTTTTTGCCTTAATCATATCATATGTAAAAATGAGATAAAATTAAAACCTTTGGATTTTAATTGTAAAAATGTAACTGACGTGAAACAGGAACTGAGAGGTTAGGTTGTTTCACACTTAAGTGCCACTACTCTGAGCAGTGAGTCTTTGGCTTCCAGCTGGCTAGACCATTTGTTGTATTTCACTCCCCTATGTTCTTTTCCCAAATTCCTGTCTCTCTAAAATGCCATCAATAAATAAATACATAAATAAATCAACTTTTTGGTGGGAAACAAACCTACCAGATGCGCTGAATAAAAACACTGTTTTCATAATTGGTCCTAAAAAAGTGATTTTAAATGGCTGAGATATTTAAGCGATAATATAAAGTCTCCTGAAGTAGGATTTATGGAGCATAATTATATTTTACTTCTGTGTGTAATGCTGACAGAGATATACTGTTAACATTTGTAAATATTTACTATAATATTTTAGTACTCTGGACCAAATCTTCTTTTATGTGGACATCTTCTGTTAGCTTTTTTTCAACAAAGCGTAGTCCCAGCTCATCCTTCACCATTCATTCCGAAGATAAATATTTATCGATATGGTACAAAGGCATGCAAAGGTCATGGTTTTACTGCCAGTGGAAGATAATGTTTACTGGACTTGAATTACTGCATAGCAATTCTGCTTGATGTGGTGTTTGATACTGCAAGTTTCCATTCAAATGGAAAAAGAGAGAACGAGTGATTTCTGATTGAACTGTAATACTTCTTTTCTTCATTTTGATTGAAGTGCCCATTGACTACCAGTGGAAGAAAAAACCTTCTCCAAAATGTATTGAATTCAGTATTGAAGACATTCTAATACTCACAGCACAAGTCATAATTATTACCATCACCAGCAGGACAGAATTCCATTTGATTCCAAGATGTGAACATCAGGTAAAACTATCAGGATAAATTCATTCTTTAAAGCTGGAGTGCAGAACTGTAGCATATAAATGAACTTCCTATATTCAAGCCCTTTCCAAACAAATTCACTACTACTCGTTACTTTGGTTGAATAACTAGCAGTGCAGCAACTAGGAGCATCGCAAAGCTTACAGTATGTCTGAATTATCTGGAAAACTTTTAAAGTGTTTATGTAATTATACTCAGCGCCAGAAGGGGGAGGCAAAAAAATTCCACTCTGCAGGTTTAACTTGATATCAAAATCTATGGTGGTGACACTATCAACAGAGTGCAGGTAAGAGTTGGTATATTCATGACTTTGACAGACTAACAATAGGGCCAGAATGCAGCATTTAGACAGCACATGACTGGATCTTTAAGAACCCTTTTTAAATGAGGGTGAGTTTGACATGTGAAGATGTTTGTGTTGAGACTTGTTGGCAGAATTTTCCTCTGACATTTTATTTTTCCCTTTCCATCTTTTTCTAATCTCTCTTCTGTCAGTCTTTGTTTCTTAGAGAAACTCAATTCTCTCAGTCTTCTCTATACCCCTGTTTGTCTCCCTTCTCACATTTTTGTCTTTTTCCATTATATTTCCTACACTCTCTTCCCCCCTTTCATCATCGCAGGCTTTTCTAACACTTCCTTCTTGCTCTATTTTCTTTAATGGCCATGGGGATACTTTATGCAGCCCTCCTGTCTATCATCAAGGTTAAAAATGATATTGCTCCTCTGGTCAGATTCTGCAGCACTTTAATATCAGTTTAATTTCAGTCGATAGCAATTACTCCACAAATCTGCGGGGCACTCTTTGGATTGTCATCTTAAATACATTCAGGAGATATACCATATGCCACTCAGGGCAAGTTTTATGTGATGGAGAGTATGATGACTTAAAACCAGAGACAAATCATGTCTCCACATGCTTTTGTTGTGACAAGGCTGCTGGCATTCAATAAATGAGCCTACTCCAGCCTGCCCTCAGGATAGTCTACAAAGTCTGCCCTTGATATGAATCATACATGTGTGGACATCACTGATGTTTCACACAGTATCAAATTCCCATTTCTGTCTTTCTTATGAAGACTTTGATCAATTACCAGAGTTCTGCTAATGTGTCAAAGGACATTGCTCAAGCTAACTAGCAGCCCCTGCTCATGTCTGCACCCTGTCTTCACCCCCTTTTTCTTCATCTTCTTTTGAATTTTCATACATCAACTTCCTTGTTCCTTGACCAATCGTGTAATGCAGCATACAGGAATGTTCCAAGGCTGGCAGTTTTGACAGTGCTGTGTGGAGCATCAAGCCTTCAAAGGTTTCAGCTGAGTGTCACATATTAGTCTTAAATGATGTGAAAACTGTGAAAGCCCTGCCATCATTAGAATTCTTTAGGGAGAAGAAATGGATACAGGGATAGAAGGGAGGATGGTGAATAATAGCAAAAAGATCTGAGAGGGCTCAGAGGAATGAAGTGAAAGATAGAGAGATATGAGAGAGATATGGGGGGAAAGGGGTGTGGAGTGAAAAAGAGCAAGCCACTGTTATGGTAGAGTGCATTAGCATTCAGCTGATGTGCCATGCACCCCACATCGGATTTTTTTTGCAGCATTATAAAACCTGTTTATAACCATTTGTGCTTTTTTGTTTGTTTTTCTGTTTGTTTGTTTTTTAAGTATGATGGGGCTCAGAGGAGGCAATGATGAGATTTTGACTACAGCGCACACAAGATATTTAGCAATTTACCCTACCATCGTGACTGCTAATTTGTAAATTGTTCTGCTCAGTGTCCCTCATCTGAATCCTTCATGATTCTTGCCATCATAAACAGCACAATGTTTTGCTCCTATGTTTCATATGGTCAGCAGTCCCACAGCTATAAGCTGTACCCAGTGGGCTTAACCTGTGAATGTGTGAAATCAGTTCTATGTTTAAATGTTCAGCACAGCTCAAACTGCTACTACTACTACTACTACTGCTACTTCCATATTGGTCTTTCTCTGGTTTGCATTTATGCAAGAGGACAGGTGCAGATGTTGTATGCCTGCAGTCACATTTTCCCAATGTTGAACTTTGAGTAACAGAGCTGAAATAAACCAGAGACATTGTGTCTGTTCTTCCCTCACCCCTCCCCATCTGGTTTTCTCTCTGGTGACTGACAGCGGAGGACACATGCGGTGGCACCCTGAGGGGCTCCAGTGGGCTCATCTCCAGCTTCGATTTCCCTGGTGGTGACTCCCCCAGCACTGGAGGAAGCGGAGGTGCTGGGGGCCTGGGCAGCAGCGGGGAGTGTAAGTGGACCATCCTGGCAGATCCTGGGGACACCATCTCTCTGGTGTTTACTGAATTTCAGATGGAGGAGAAGTCAGATTATCTGGAAATAGAGGGATCCGAACCGCCAACCATCTGGTGAGTTGACTTGGAGGAGTGAGAGTGGGAAGTGCTTGTATTTCACCAGATGAGCACTTAGGTTTTACATTGAAAGTTGTACTGTGACAGGTGTTGTGTATGTTTGGTATTGACAGAGAATTAAAAGAAAAGTCTGTGATTTGTGTGAGGCTGTGTTAGAAGCATTGGAGGCTGGGTTTCCAGAAATATTAAGGTGTATACTAAATTCTCTAGAGCCCATTAACTTTCTGCAGTGAAATAAATGGTTTTAGTGTTCTAGTAAAACTGTGAAATCAGGACACTTTTTTAACTTTTGTCATTATTAGTTTGGTTTGCAAGTATGAAGTCAGGTTTTATTGACAAGAAACTTAACTAAGCAATAAAATTTGTTTTATTTCTCCAGATTAACGTCACTGTTTCGATGGGCTTTATAGGCTGACAGCTGCAGCTACTCCCTAAAAAATCTTCATACATTAGAAAATGGGGAAAGAAGTGCAGAGAGGTCCTATAAGCTTAAAGGGGCAACATAACATCTATCTATCTATCTATCTATCTATCTATCTATCTGCTTTACAAGCAAAAATTTGGCCACAGCCCTTAGCCCACACAAGCCTTTTAAAATACAAAATAGCTATGATGTGCTGCAGTATTGTGTGTGTGCATGTGTGTCCTCCACTGAAGACCAGATGAGCCTCATTGCATACCCCCGACAGTGACGCGTGGAGGTGGGAGTGTGATGATATGGGGCTGCGCAAGTGTAAAAGGTGTGGGGGAGATGGCATTGATAGACATCACCATGAATTTATGTGGATATACCAAAATACTAGCTGACGAGATTACTCTCAGTCTCCAGAAGAATGGCAGAAAATAATGATCCAAGCACGCTGCCAACATCACTTTGAAGTTTCTAAAACATTAAAAAAGTGAAACTATGACCTGAAAGTACTGAACAAATAAAACATTTAAATGTCAGTAATGGAAGCGGTACTTTTGTAGTATTGAGTTCCTGCTCTGGGACCTCTATTTTTAATATAGTCAATCTAAAATGTTTGCTTTAATTTTATATAAGAGTTAATACTCCTCTTTTCGACATCTGATAGATAAGAAACTGTGTCCAGTAATAAGATTACATTTGATTCAGTTAATAGAATGAATAATTTACCCTGGCTGAGTAATGTTCATTACAACAAACAAACAAAGACAAAATTATATGGGCACTGAGACTAAATCAGTTTGGATTGTAGTTGTATAGATTGCAAGACATTTGGCAGCTCAGAGTTTGTTCCAAACAGCGGTTGGTGCATGGTAAGACAAAGTGGTATTGCCTTAGGATATTGTCTTTGCTCTTCTGATAACAGGTGGCCTGCCTGTTGACATCTTGAAACATGCAAAGGAACAAAGGTTTGTTATGTAGGATGCTGAGTTTGTGAAATCCTGGGGCAATATAATCCTGAAAATAAAAATTTGGCCAATTGCTTATGTTGTTTTTGATGTTATTCGTGCCTCCCATTTCTCTTAAGAACCAAAGAGAACTTCATTGGAAAAAAAATTAACATAAAAGTGAACCATTTAAAAATATATCACCCCTTTATTGCCAAGTTGTCAAATTTAATCATCACAGTTTTTGAAGATAATTCCCATATGCACTCACCAGCCACTTAATTAGATACATATTTTCAGCTGCCCATTAATGAAAATATCTGAATAGCCAGTCACATGGCAGCAACTCAATGCATTTAAGCATATAGACATGGTCAAGATGACCTGCTGAAGTCTAAACTGAGCATCAGATTAGGGAAGAAAGGTGACTTTGAACATAGTATGGTTGTTGGCGCCAGATGGGTTTGGGGATTTTCCCACACAACCTAGGGTTTACAAAGTATGGTCAAAGGAGAGAATATTTGATGAGCAGCAGTTCTCTGGAAAAAAAAATGCCTCACTGATGCCAGAGGTCAGAGGAGAATCACTAGACTGCTTTGAGCTGATAGGGAGGTAACAGTAACTCAAATAACCCCTCGTTACAACCAAGGTATGCAGGAGAACATCTCTGAACCCACAACATCTTAAACCTTGAGGAGGATCAACTACAGCAGTAGAAGACCACACTGAAAGCCATTCCTATCATCTAAGAAAAGGATCTTAAGCTAGAACTTGCACATGCTCTCCAAAATTAGACAAAAGAAGATTGGAAAAACTTGCCTGGAATTAGGTGTCACTTTCTGCTGTGACATTCGGATGGTATGGGTCAGAATTTGATGTAAACAACTTGAAAACATGGATTTACCCTGCCTTGTATCAACTGTTCAGGCTGTCATTAATCTAATGGCAGGGAGATATTTTCTTGGCGCACTTTGGGTTCCGTAGTACCAACTGATTATCATTTAAATGCCACAACCTACTTGAGTATCCTTGCTGACCATGCCTATTCCTATATGACGACAGTTTACCCATCTTTTGATGGCTTTTTTCCAGCAGAATAACATGCCATATCACAAAGGTTAAATCATCTCAAACTGATTTCTGGAACATGCCTGTGAGTTTGCTGTACTGAATTGGCCTCGACAGTTACCAGATGGTACGGACCAAAATCTCTGAAAATGTTTCTGGCATTTTGCTGAATCTATGCCATGAGGAATCAAGGCAGTTCTGAAGACAAAGGAAGACCAACCCAGTGCTAGCAAGATGTACCCAATAAAGTGGCCAGTGAGTGCATAGATGTAAAGATGTAACGTTTTACGTAAAACGACCATCAGTGAATTTACTATTATTTACAGATAAGCTGACGGCAGTCTACAAGGTGAATATCAATACAGATATTCTGCTTGAAAAAACCTGTGCTTCTCTGTTTATATGTATGGTTGTGCACAGCAAAATTACATTTTAAAGAAGTGCCTCTTTCAAATCAACCACATGTTTAATGAATTTTCACGGACAGTTGCGAGCAAAAAGAAAAAGATTTTAAATATGCCTCATGGCTCTGGGTAGCTAAATAAATTCAATTTGCTGTTGCATAATTCACATGAATTTAAATCTTTGAGAGAGTTTTGTTTAAAATGGAGCCTTTAGACATGAATCTTTCTGGCTTTCTGTGTACTTTTGATATAGAAATCATTCTCAAATGGAATAAGGAAATATGAAATGGGTTTGACCCCTAACCTTAAGGCTAAGTTTATTCATTTCCTTTGCATCCTATGTGAGTGGTAGCATACACCAGGTTTATTTGATCCTGCCAGGCATTAATTATAATTGGCTGAAAGAAGCTCTAATCAATCATCAAGCTTGGAGCTTTGTTGTCCCTGAGAGTTGCCATTCTGAGTCAGAGAGCGAGAGAGGCAAACACTGTCAGTGAGAGACAGAGTCAAAAGGAGAGGTGCTCTGAGTGTGGTGATGACTGCTAAGTATTGTATGTTGACGCAGCTAAGAAGAGCATGGCAGGAAGCCGATATGGGATGACACTGATGTGTTTTGACAGGCCATCAGGTAACCCTCTTCTCATAGGTGTAAAAGCTCTATATTTAACTCTTTCACTGACAGAAATACCTCTCCTTTTCAAAGCTTTAGAGCCGTACTGGAGAATGTGTTGTGTTTTTTGTGTCTTCTGTTTTTCAGTATGTAGCAAAAACGGTTAATTTAAATATTAAATTTCGCGTCTTCTCCAAAATATTGGAACAGACTAAGTAATCTGCGTCTGCTGTGCACTAAAGACATTTGTGTGAGAGATCAAAAGATGAATATGAGAAGAGAGATCGGAGTTTCAACTCTTATTCTCTGGTATTTACATCTAGATATGTTAAACAGCATAGAACATAACACGTTTTGTACCAAACCAGCCGGTTTTTCAAGCAAGTATAAATACTGGAACAGAATGTTTTCAGCTAAGTCAAGGTTTAAAAAAAAACACGTAATATTTGGTTGCATATCACTTGCTCAAATTATCTGCATCAAGCCTGTGACCCACAGATTTAACCAGATTTCTTGTTTCTTCATTGGGTATACCTTTCCTTGCTTTTACCACAGCATCTTTTAGTTTTTGTCTGTTTTGTGGGGTTTCTCTCAAAGCATGTTCAGTTGCCTTAAGATCTGGAGATTGGCTTGGCCGGTCCAAAATCTTCTATTTTTACCTCTGTTAAGGTGGCAGTGTGTTTTGGATCATTATCTTGCTGCATGATAAAATTCCTCCCTATTATTCTGGATGTATTTCTTTAAAAATTGGCAGACAATACAGTATGTTTTTGTAGACTTCTGTGTTCATTCTGCTACTGCCAACTGGAGTTACATCATAAATAAAAATAATTGAGCCTGTTCCAGAAGCAGCCATGGAAGCCCACACCATGACACAACCTCTATCATGCTTCACAAATTAGCTTGTGTGTTTAGGATCTCTTCTTTCTCCATATTATAGCATTTCTGTCGCTATGGTAGAGGTTAATCTTTGTCTCATCAGTCCATTAAACTTTGTTCCAGAACAGTTGTACAGTAGCTCATCTCTGTACTTTTTGTGTACTTTTTTTCTCAACAGCTCTCTTGTCTTCATGCTGGTCTACCCTTCATAATTACAAATGCAGTCTTCACGGATGAAAACTGAAGCTTAAACTGAGAATAAATATCCAGGGCTACTTAATAAATAAATAATCAAACTTATATGGCGTACCTGGGCAAAAAGAAATGCCTGTCGCTCATCATGTTCCAATACCTTCCACAAAAAGGTGGATTTTTCAAACATTTGCATCCATCATTTCATCATCCATTCAAAAAGACATGCTTTCAGGTAAATTAAAACATATTTTTTTGCATAAACCATGGGTTAAAAAAGTTTTAACACTAAAAATATATGCTATTCTATCCGAATATCAGATCAAATTTCTTATGAATGTGTCTTCTACTGGGAGACTCCACCATTGAACACTGGGTGACCTGAAACATTTAAGGGTTTAAATTATTACATTTTGCTTCTTTATCAGGTAAAGCAATTTATAAAGCAGTAATTTTATCTGAGGTTGTTTTTCTCCTGTGTATGGTGATCGCGCATCACTTGGAACTCCGAGATGATGTTATTATATGTTACAAATGTCAGAGGATGTTAGACTGAGTTCTTGTTTTAAGCCCTACAATCCAAGTGGGACCCAGTGAGCTTGAGTGCAGTGGGGCCAGAATTTTAGAGCAATGGCTTCAAATTCACCAGGTAAACAAACAGACAAGCAAATAAACACAATTCAGTGCGAGTGATTCTCTCATGCCTATAAAATTCATTGCTTTTGCTTGCTCTCTTTTTATGAGTGTCTTCTGACTTTGTACAAGGCCACTGGACACGTGAACTCTCAAACATCCTAACATATAGCACAAGCTGCAGGCAGAGACAAGCAAACTGTCAATTTACCGTTGAGGTTTACAGCTGTTTAACAATGATTTACTGCCTGGTACCCCAAACTCTGCAAGATTTAAGAGGGGCTGTTAGCTTTTTCTCAGGCAAAAAGATTTGCAGTGGAGACCAACTTCTTATCCTCAATTCACTTGTTATATTACATATTAATATCATATTATTATACATGAATACATTATGGTTAACAGTGTGATTGGCAAAAGTGAGTGATAAACTTTAAAACCTTGATCTCTGACCCTTAAATTGGGTGCTTTATAATTCCCAAGACAGTACAGTTCAGAAAATTCGTTTGATACACATTCAGAACATACATAGAACATTTCTACATGTTTGTACTTAATTTGCTCAGTGTTTCCAACAACCTGAAAATAAATGTATGTGGACATTATAAGAAAAATTTAAACCTAATTCCAAATGGTTGACTATCCACAATTTCCAGGACCATAGGGCAAAATATATGTTTTCTTGACACCTCTTAGCAGCTTTTATCCTTTTATCAATTGAAGATTTCTATCAGATCTCTGCAAATGAGTTTATTGATTCTATCAAGCTGGGGAAGTTTGATGTAAGGCTACACATCAATCACCATGAAAATAGACAAAAAAAAAAAATCTCTGACTCAAACCAGTGTTGGAGTCTGGCAAGGCCAAGGAAAACAGTTCTTTGTTATTCTGCTGACCTTTAATATGATTGTTCAGCCCTGTACACAAAGGGCAAAAACAACAAGCTGTAGATTACACGTCAGTCATTATTTCAAATGTAGGCACAGAACATAAAACTCGAAAGGCTTCTCTAATATACACTTTTTGCTTATACAGTATACTGTGAAATTTGACCAGAAACTGTTTTTCATTTTTTCATTGTGTACCTTTTTCTTCTCCTTTTGAGTCCTGCTGCAGTCTCTTGCCAGTGTCTGATAATTTTCTTTCTTGGTTCAATGAGTATGAAAAGTCTTACATAGTGGCTAAATGGTTGTCAGAGAAAGATAACTGTAGTCAAAGCCGGTTAAGCAATTAATGTGAGTAGCTGCCGGGTATATAGCTACACATTTTCAGAAATCATACTGCAGACCAAGTGGCACCAGTCTGTTTAAGTTCATCTCCTGATCAGTAACTGATGAGGAAGCAGTGGAAGGGATACTGAGTAACAGCTTCTTCCTTATCATATTAAATATTCTCACAACTACTCCCTCTTGTCAGATTATATAGAACAGGTGTGGGATGAAAAGATAAAATTCACCTGAGTCTTTTTCTTTTTTCACAAATTTGAATTGATCGCTCATTATCTAGAGTGCACTTGCAGCTAACCTGCCTCTCGGTGAAGTGAAGGAAAGACCCCAGAAAGTTCCGCTTATCGCAATGGCCTCAGGGCCACATTTGGCCAAAGTACCTGCACACTGAGGCTTGTTAAGTTAGTACTTTGATAAACTTGCCATGCTCCCTTTAGCACTGTCTTATCACATCATGCACATTTCATTCATTTAGCACTCATGAAGACTCTCTAATATGTCTTTCCAACCTGTGAAACAATAGGCTTTGACCCCAAATTAATGATATGAAGTATCTAATTTTTGATAAAATCACTTACATAAAAACACTGCATGCATGCCAAGAAGTAATCGCCAAAATGCAGAAAGTACTCATTCGTTTCTATCTGTTTGAAAGAAACTGGACAGCCAAGTTATTTATTTGTTTCAATGACAGTTACATTAACAAGTACCAGCAACATGCATCAGTGTTTTGTGAAGTACCCCTGAATTATTTTGCACAAACATCTGGCTGCTCTTAAAAAATGTATCACTAACTGGACATACAAGGAGAACTGGAATAAAGAAAAATATGAAATGCAAATAATATTCTCTTATCAGTTATTGTACATATTTCCTTACATGATATCTTATTGCCCTGCAGCTCTGTTACATATGATATTCAATATCTTTACCCCAACCACAAAAAAAAAAATCATGAAAAATTTTTGTCACGTAAGTCATAAATTTCTCATATCACATCAGATGCTGTAAGGCTTTTCTTCTCTTCTTTCAGTCTGTGAGCGCATTTATGCTCATTTGGAGGGGGGTCGTTACTGGGAACAGAAATTTGAGAGTGTGTTGATGAATTGTTTTTCTGCCATGCAGACTGGGCATCCCAGGGACCATATCACAATACACTGAATATATTTTCACTTTGTACCCGCATTCCTTTTTATAGCAGGGAATTATTGCATGACTTAATAGAATGGCTTACTGACTTTGATGCACATTCTTACAAAAACTATACGCACTGGAGCAAGTTCTCTGCAGGATACCATTAAGCCTTGATTTACTGTTGATAACAAATCATGCTTTGCTCCGTCTGTCAACTCTTGCTTTGTGAAAACAGTATTTTTACCTCCAGTGGCCTTAAATTTGTAACCACACTGCTATTTCTGGATGGATTTAGTTTTATTATAACGATCCATTTTGTTTTACACTTCTGTTAGAAATCTTGAAATAATTTGCCGCTTCCACTAAAGGAAACAGGATCTTCTACTTCAGCAGTTTGAAAGCTGCTCTTTTTCATTCTGCCTGTATATTAGTGTCATTAGCATTTTATCAATGACACAGGGAGATTAAAGGTCAGCTTTTGTGTGAAAATCAGTCACCCTTAAACTTCCCTCCTGAAGCTGCCATCATCTCCTCTTGTGATTGATAATTTGGATTAAAGAGGTCAATAGTCAAAGAATTTGTTTAATTCGGGCATCAATAAAAAACAAAAACACACACACATGCACGCATGCACACACACTCACACACACCCACACACAAAATCAATAGTCTATATTCAGTCTAAAACATGTTTCAATCAGAGGTACGAAAGTTCAGATTTAAACAGCAGAGACCACTGGTATAATCACAATAATGAAGAATCAAATGCCAAATAGACTTGCTAATGCATTTCTTAAATCTGTAACGGCCAACAATTAGTCACCTTTTTGTTTTTATTTCTCTACATCACTGTTTCTACCTTTGTCCAACTGCCACTTTAATTTATTTTTCATTTTGCTTTACTCTCTCTGCCCTTAGGTTGCTCTGTAGGAAATGCCAAAGAAATTACATAGACAAACCTTAAACAAACGGCTGCACATACCTTGACACGCACAATAAAAGGCATGCAAGTGGGTGGGTACACGTGCACGCATACACAGACAAACAAAGGTTGTGTGTAACACATCATTTTTCATACACTGAGCCAATTTGGGAGCACAAGGCTCAACAACACTATACTTTTTTCAGCCTGTCCCAAGCCTCTGTTTAATAGCTACAATGGCATTGTGTGCTATTGACTGTGGTATGACAGGGTATGGTGCAGCTATTTCAGAGCATTAGAAAAAAAAACCCCAGCTGGTCAGCCAGACAAATGAGAAGGTCCCCAGCAGCTTTAAGTCTCTATGATTATAGAGCATCCCTGATGCTGTGACCAAGCACAGAATAAACCCTCTAAAATATAAACCAAACAAAGGCATTAAAACAGGCGAAACCAGAGCACACAGATGCTGACTCACAAGGAAAAGTTTTGAGACCACTGCAACACAGTGATGACGTGCACATAGGTAAATTACATTTTCTGTTTTTACCAATTTTTCTTTTACTCCCTCATACACACATGTTAACATACGAACATTGAATATAGTCAAATTAATGAGGTATATTTCAGAGTTCATTAATAGTAGTTAATTCATTTAGTAGTCCATCTCTATAACTCTTTTGTGGCATGGGCAACTCTCATTTTTCTGATGAATCTTATAAAAAAGTTGCCAAGGGCTTTAATCATGGTTTCCCCATGTGTAATATGTATGTATTTTAATAGAGGTCTTATTACTTATTAACTAATGCTTATTGCAGGATGAAAGTATACATGAAATCACAGATAAAACAAATGACATCCATTTTCTTCTGTTTGACTTTTCACACACAGGCTAACTGGAATGAATATTCCAGCACCCGTCATCAGCAACAAAAACTGGTTACGGCTGCATTTCGTGACAGAGAGCAACCACCGTCACAAAGGCTTCAGGGCTCAGTATCAAGGTAAGACATTATTACTTCATTTGCACATCGTAATGGAGGGCCCCTACATGAACAAAAAGAGATCATCTTAGGGAAAACACACTGTAATTACAAAACATGTTTTTGATCTTTGTTAACTGAATATCAAACACTTTGATTAATATTCTCTGTAGAGGGCATGAAGGCTTTTTCTGCTTTAAACAAGTGACTTCAAAGGGCCTTGTTAATCAAATATTTGAGAGCTAAATAATGTATGTATATACTCCCTTCCACCTTGGAAAACATCTCTGAAAGCTCAATAGTCTGTTATCTTGTCATTGTTTTCTAGTATGATTTTAAAGTCAGTGTATGTGCTGTACATACTATTTGCTACATACACTCAGCCTTAAAACGTAGCTCTGAAACAGACTGCTCATTCAATGTAAATCTCTGTAAAAACATTAAATAACATGTTTGTGGCAAATCATTATAAACTTTTGACATAAACTACATGAAAAGTCACATTTTCCATCTGTTGCTTTTTTAAGCAAAGACACAAACTCAGAAGGTTAATATAACAGTATGATTTGATGCATACAACAGTTCCTATATAATCAGTAAACAGATTCACCTCCCAATGTGTGTGTGTTAAAATAACCAGCTGGCCTACAGTGTAAGTCAGAGAAGAGGATTTTCCCCATGATTTTCAAATTCGAATAGCCTTGTTTTTGCTGGTTTTTGCTTGATAAACCATTTGCTGCTTCTGGCTGTTCTGTTAATGATGACGGTTACTTGCATCACCTGGCTTTTGTTTGCAATCTGGCCCCTACTGTGTTTAATTAGACTTTCTTTAGATAAGTAACATTGCAGTCCTTGGGCTGCTCTTTGATTCTGTGTGGTGCCCCCCACCCCGCTCTCCTCCCAAC
This sequence comes from Etroplus canarensis, assembly GCA_015106775.1. Lineage (NCBI taxonomy): Eukaryota > Metazoa > Chordata > Actinopteri > Cichliformes > Cichlidae > Etroplus > Etroplus canarensis. The sequence continues at coordinate 19,179 of VUQH01014586.1, forward strand.
CACTACAAGCTATAACCATTAAATCTACTCTGACCAATCAATTTCCATCCACTGTTTAAAATGTCTGAGTTATACGAGCAGGCAAACATAAAAAACTAATCTTGGTTTGATTGAATTGCCAAGGCAACACTTTAGAATGCATCATAGCCGTTGAACTGATTTTTTTCTGATAAAAGGATGCACAGCAGAAGCATTATAGTTTGATGTTCCAACTATTATCCAGAGAAAGAAACACTTGTACTGTATCTTCTCACATCTAATACTGTAACTTCTCTAATGAATTCTTTCTATTGCTCTTGACCAGTGAAAAGCTCTGGAGAGCTTAAATCCAGAGGGGTAAAATTATTACCAGGAAAGGACAACACTAACAAACTGTCTTTGAGTAAGTCTTTTATTTTTCTTATGCAACTGTTTTCATTGTTTGGATTTTTTGTTCATGTAGGGCTTGTGTTCTGGGTCTTTGTTTTCTTTCTGTCTCTTTTTTTCTTTTGCTGCCTCATTTGGTGAAGGAATTAAGCTACAGTACTAGATTTTGCAGAAGTGCAGTCTCTTTTTCTTTCTGATGACCTATTTCTCCTGCTGCCCAGGATTTCCTGCCCTGACAGAAATTAGCTGAGCTAGATCAGGCCTAGTTGAGTATATTGCAACAAAATTCTAAATTTGATCAGGTTTGGTCAGACAAAACTCCATCTGTTTCATTCTGTGCTATTAAAGCTGCACATTAGACAGACTTATGCCCATGCACTATGTGATCTACACACAGAGCAATAGTCAAGGCTGAGTGACCACTCACTTGTCAGATGATTTGTGTACATTTACAGCGAAGTGAATGCATCCTAATTGCTCGCAGAGCTCAATCATTAACATAAATCTGGAAAAGAATTCCCTCTAACTCAACAGTGTGCTAAACACTTTGATGATAACAGGTTGTAATCTTTATTACCTTATGTGTTATAGATTCTGCGCTGCATAGAGACATGAATAATGCAGTGGGCTGTAGTCTTTTCTGTTAGACAATACTGAGACTATGAGGAGATGCTACGTATGCCTCGTGGATTTATTCCATAAAATTGAACTCATAACTGCGTTGTAACCTGTAGCAATTAAGTTCAAAATTAATTAACTTCCTCAAAGAAGACTAGAGCTTCTCACGTGAAAACCGAAGGGTCTCTGTGTGTGTTCGAGGTTATGTCTTATTACAAATATTGCAGCAAACATCAGTGATAATTATGGTACTACATGTTTCATGAATTTAATTTCAAGTGCACGCAGACTTTGATGTACGAATAATAAAGTAAGGGGAAGATGTGCTTGTTAAAAGTCAGAACGCACAAGTTATTTTCCTGCTTCTAAAGCACCTCTTTACATTCTTTCCACAGTAAAGGCAATATTGAATATAAACCATATCTCCAAGGCTTTATCTAGTCCACTGAAATTATTATTATGTATGAAGAGTCTGACTGAGTGATTATTGTTGCTCCTGAAAGTGATAGTTGAAGGTTATTTAATCCTCTTAGTGCCTGTTGGACCCAGATAGATTTTCCTCTATTTTGTTTAGCTCAGGTAAGAGTGTTGCATTTTCCCTTGGCACTTACTCTGATATCACAAAACACAAGTGTGAATTCACAACAGCACTGCAAAATAACTGGCAGTTAAATGTTTTTGACATTTAGAGATGAGGTTGAGCTGTCAAATGTCTAACTATGTGATTCCTGAAAGCAAATTCTTCTACCTAGCCTAACTGTTGAACATGCAAGGTTATCTGCTATTCAGGTGCTTGCCATGGCAGTGGATGTTTTCTGAAAACACGGATCTTTGGCAATTGAAGTGTCTCTCTCACAGTGTTCTTGGTCCTTCTCATTTCTGCTTAGTGAATGAAGGAGGAATCAAACAGGTGTCTAATTACTGCCCTGACCCAGGGGAGCCGGAGAATGGCAAACGGATAGGCTCCAACTTCAGGTGAGTTGTTGTTTTGCAGCTGAAGTAAAAGATACGTAGAAGTGGATGAGTGGTAAGGAGGAGGAAAATGTGCTCTCCAATCACTTTAAGTATTATTATGTATTATTATGTGCGCCATAATACTACATGTCTTGCATTTTTCTGTCACTTTCTGTTAAGTCAAAAACAGGTGGGCACATAAACTAGTGTTAACCAGTTTATGACCACCTGCTGCAGTTTTAAAGCTCTCTCATATTGCTGTCATTTATGTAGATTGCCAATCTGTTTACTACAATGCTCTTGTTAATATTTTGCAGTTTAGTTTGTCTCTTTTTATTTACAGAACCCATTTAGCAAATATGATATTTGCAGGACACAAACCAGGAGAGGAAAAGAGTAATTAGGCTCTTTACTCTGACATGTTGCAGACTTTGATTTTGTTTTTGTCTTATACAGTGTACATAGTACAGTTTATTCATGCAACTTTAGAAGCACTCTGTACTTCAAAAAACTGAAATCAAATTTAGTTACCTGTCACAATACAGTCAATTCTCATTCCATGACATTACCTTTCTTTGTCTATGAATGACCTGAAATAAATAATGAATTCAATATTTCACCAGGAATCATATTTTTAGGAATTGGTTGCTTTTTCAGGTGTTAATGGCGTTTCCTATCTTCTTAGCATTGGAGCAACTGCTCAGTTTACCTGTGATGAAGACCATGTGCTGCAGGGTTCCAAAACGATTACCTGCCAGCGCATTGCCGAAGTCATTGCTGCTTGGAGCGACCACAGACCCGTCTGCAAGGGTGAGTGAGGCTTCTGACGAGCTAATAAAACAGTTTGATTAAGGCGGTGCCTCTGGATATAAGCTCTATGCAGATAGAGGAAAGTTCATTTCTGTTAATTATGTATGAAAGCCTCTTCTGCAGCACTCTGCTTTTCCATTCAAGGCTTTCACTGTTTTTGTGTGTTTCATAATACCTGAAGCACCTTTTAGAATTTCATTAATGGGAATGCAGCTAATAAACCTTCTCTCTACTTGTGCAAACAATATATTACCTTTCAGTTATATTACTGGAGTTGCAGGAGTTATTGCTCTTCTGAGCACCATTTCTGTCAATATTTATATTATGTATCTGAAATTGTTTTTTATGGGTTATTTAGTAATGTTCATACTGTGTGTCCGGCACAGATCTTTATATTCTTTCTATCTATGAATATACACTTGCTGGCCACTTCATTAGTTATCATGTGCATGTACTGGGTTGGACCACTTTTGCCTTCAGAACTGCCTGAATTCCCTTGTGGCACTGGAAGGTGCTGGAAACAATCTGGTGACATGATAGCACCACACAGTTGGTGCAGATTTGTCATCTTCATATTCATGATGCAAAGCTCCCATTACACCACATCCCAAAGGTACTCTACTGGATTGAGATCTGATAACTGTAGAAGCCATTTGAGTACCGTGAACTCATTGTCATGTTCAGCAACCAGTCTGAAGTGTTTTGAGCTTTGTGACATGGTGTGTTATCCTGCTGGAAGCAGCCATCAGAAGATGGGTCACTGTGGTCATAAAAGGGTTGACATGGTCAGCAACAATACTCGGATAGGTTGTGACATTTAAATGATACTCAGTTGGTACTAAGGGGTCTGAAGTGCCAAAAAAATATCTCCCACACCATTCCAGCATCACCACCAGCCTGAATCATAGAGCCAAGTGAGGATGGATCTATGCTTTAGGTTGCTTATGCAGAATTCTGAACCTACCATCCAAATGTCGAAGCAGAAAACAGATCAGGAAACATTTTTCCAATCTTCTGTTTTGCAATTTTCTGAGTGAATTGTAGCCTCAGTTTCCTGTTATTAGCTGACAGGAATGGCATATGATAGGGTTTTCTGCTGTTATAGCAAATCTGCTTCAAAGCTCTGCATGCTTATCATTCAGAGTTGCGTTTCTGCATACCTTGGTTATTACGAGGGGTTATTTGAGTGAATGTTGGCCTCCTATTAGCTTGAAGCCGTGTGGCCATTCTCCTCTGACCTTTGGTTACAACAAGGTATTTTTTTGCCTGGAGAACTGACACACGCTGGATATTTTCTCTTTTTTGGACCATTCACGGTAAACTCTAGAGGTTAATACAGAGGAATGGTTGTGTGGGAAAATCTCTCAAAGTCATTTAAATCCCCTGTCTCCTCCCAGTTTAACTTTAGCATGTCATCCTGACCATGTCCACATGTCTAAGTGCACTGAGTTGCTTCCAGGTAATTAGATAATTCGATATTTTTATTAACAAACAGCATAACAGGCATACCAAATGAGGTGATGGTGAGTGCATATAAATGCATACAAAATGATAGCTATATTAAAAAATATCAAAGATTTTTGCAATTAGTCCTTCAGCTAAATGCAGGATGTTCAGAACTATGCAAATGTTTTAGGCATTAAAGCACAGTGAAGCTATCTAATTTTACCTTTTTACCTTTAAAACTGCACCAATTCTCCAAGGTACACTTACTAGGAGAGTTTAAATCTGCTTGGAACACCTTGGAGAACTTTATGAACAAGAAGATTTTATGCTGTCTCTGTTGAGATCAGGACTCTGTGGGGATCATGCAGTGTGCTGAAGAACTCTTTTTTCTTAATGTTTCTCAAGGTAGTTCCTTATAGCTTGTCTACATTCTATGTTGTCATGCCAAGCTGCAGAATGTACTTCAGAAAACTCATTATATCTTCTTATAATATCTAGACATTAAAAAGTGCCTGAAACTCCTTGCACAGAATCTATATCTTCTTTGTCTTGATAGTTCTCTTGTATTGTTGCAGTGAAAACGTGTGGGTCAAATCTACAGGGACCCTCAGGGACTTTTACGTCGCCTAACTTCCCTATCCAATATGAGAGTAATTCACAGTGTGTGTGGATCATCACTGCCAGTGATCCGAACAAGGTAAGAGAACTTTTACATTGTCCATTAAACATCCACTGTCACTGTTGTAGAGCCGTTATTATCATCTCCTGATAACAGTAACAGACCCTATTACAGTATCTGGACTTTTTTGAAATAGCAGTAAATGCTGAGTCATTACAAAACAATTATACACATCTTAACAGTGTACAATAAAGTGTTGTCTTATCTGTTCACATCTGCATTGCAATATTAATGAAGCACACATTTTCAAAAATATATATGCAAGATATTGAAGATGCAGATTAGAACCCTTATGAGACTCGTAATTACAGTAAAAGAGTAAAGGTTTTGTGCATTGCCGTTACAACCTGCAATTCCATTAACATAACAAATACTCGACTAACACTTGTAAACTTCACCTTTTAGTAATCTCTTTGCACTTGACCTCCCTTATTACTTATATAAAAAACAACTTTTTTCTCTTGCTCCTTTGAGGATCCTTACCTTTGTAAAATTTCCCTCCCTTTACAGCATTTGCATATGTATTTCCTTGGACTTCTTGATATGTATTTATGCATGTATCTATATTCCCAGGGTTTCCCAAGGTAGGTAGGGGTTACATAGAATATGCATATTTTTTATTCAAGTTGATTGTTACTTTCTGTCATTAATGTACATCGCTGGAGTGGATTTCGGTTCAATTCACTCTAGACCATTAGATTGACTGTGACTTTTTGCAGTGGAGCGATTTACTTCATGCTTCATGGTACCAAAAATGGTGAGAGATAATGATTGATTGAGACCAGCTATTCCCCAAAGTGAAGAGGTCAAAGCTGTTTTCCTAATAGTCATTACTGCTTTCCTACATAAATTTGTATCTCTATTGATATTCTGTCCAGTGAATCATATACACAGGGATAGTGCTATCCCACTAATAAATAATAACTAACCAACTGACATTCATTCAAAACTCACTAGGACTGGCAAGTGCCATAGCTTTGTGCCACTGTGCACTCTCCTAGGCAAACAAGCCATTGACTTGGCACTGGAACTTGGTCCATTAGTGTTATTATGGTAATTATGCTTATTTGTGTGTTGTAATGAGGCTGTTACACATGCATATTGTGCAGACATTGTCCACCTCATGGCCAAAAAATGGGAGGCTATGGATGAGCAAGCGGCCATCATATGGTTGTTATCAACAGATGTGACACTAGTGTCATTACATCCTTCCTTTCAATACTAATCCATGCAGGCAGAGTGCAGGCTGAGATTATGTGGCATGTTTGTGTAACGTCTCTGCAGTAGATGTGATTATTAGTCTAAGCAGCTGTTGCCAGTTTGATCTTTAAAAATGTCATCTTTTGTGATGTTATGTACATTTGTTAAGAAAAAAAAGTTTCCCAGTGACAGCCAACACAGATATCCCAAGGGTAAATGCAGACAGGCAATTAATAATTTCAGATGCTCAAATTTGCCTTGCGCTGATTGGTTCTTAAAATTTGATTTGTGTTCTATAGTAATGTAAAGTGATGCTGCTGTCAGTTTCAATATCGCTTTGAAGGGTGTTTGCAGTGTCCTTTGTTTATGGGGATGTGCAGAACAGACATCCACTCTTTCTGTCACAGACTTGTTGTAGAAATAGTCAAAAGTTTAATGTAAGTTTTATTCTGTGCTTGCCTTCCATTTCGTCTTTGCATCATTTTTTGGGGTAGTTTCTAGATATTTCAGTGAAGTGATATAATATACTGTATATCATCATATGCAGCTAACTGAATTATGAGAACAGAAGGAAGTCTCTTAGGCTTTTACAGCACTTCTTGATCAAACATTGTACTGTCTGCTTGTGCAAATGTATATGACATGGAGTTTCTCTGCGTAGGCTTGCCTTTCATAGTTTAGCTGCAATATATCCAGAAACATTCTCCCAAAAAGCAAGTTATGGAAATGAGCTGCTATGTTATGAGTTTCATATAAATGAGACAGGGGGTTATTTGGTAATAAATCTTTAGAGTAACTGCTCATCTGATTGAGGGGGTTTGGTTTATTTAAATGAATGCAATGAATAAGATCAGCTCTTGGGGAAGCAGTGTGCGTCAGTAGGTCCGTCTGTTTGAATCACTTTGGTGTAAACAGAATACCTTCCTGGGGCAAATGGTGGACTTTGAGCTGCAAGGTGTAGTCGGTATATTTAGAAAACTCTAAAAGAACCACTGCTGACAGATAAAATGACTTCTTGGCCAATGTACACAGACTATTTGCAATATATGTTGACTTACTTTATTTACTTTATACAAATGCTTCTTTAAAATGTTCCCAAATACTATTGAAGGGTGTAAGGATTGCCTTGCTGTTTCTCATCCAATTATAGACCATTGTAGTGACTTACTTTGTGTTTGACAACAGGTTATTCAGATCAACTTTGAAGAATTCGACCTAGAAATTGGGTACGATTCACTAACTATTGGAGATGGAGGGGAAGTAGGTGACTCTAAAACAATAATTCAAGTGTAAGTATTGCATAAAATACTTCAGTTAATAGCTTTTTGTGTCACAAGATTACAATCATATCTTGCCAGAGATCAGAATTTAGCAGAGCTGGTTTGTGCATTTTAGACTGTTAATTTATATTAAAGTAGATGAATAAATGAATGAAAGAATCCTTAAACAAGTGAAATGGATTAACCAAGTGAATTGTGGGTTACTTGTTTGCTTTACGTCTGTGTTTTATATACTATGTGTAGAGCAATGTTTAAACCATGTTTATTTTCTGATCTACATAACATTTTGAACCCTGCCTGTTTGTCTTATCTGCAGGCTCACCGGGAGCTTTGTCCCAGACCTAATTGTCAGCATGTCCCATCAGATGTGGCTTCATCTCCAGTCTGATGAGAGTGTCGGCTCAATTGGCTTCAAGATCAACTACAAAGGTACACAGACTACTGTGCAGATGCCATCTCTCACTGTCTGTATTCACATCTATCTCTGACTGCAAAGCAACAAGTTTAGTTTCCTGTCTGCCTTCCTGCCTGTCTGTCACTCTTGTCTCTATCGCCTTCACAAAAAATAAAACTCCCTCAACCCAATTCTCAGACTCTTCAACAGCACTTTTACAGACAATCTTATAGAATAAAAAGTATCTCAGACTACTTGCTTTGACTTAATCCTCTACTTTCCTCCATTTCCTCTCTCTCTTTCTCTCTCACTTCATCTGTCCTCCTCTTCTCCCATCCTCCCCCCACAGAAATTGACAAAGAAAGTTGTGGTGACCCTGGTACACCTCTGTATGGCTACCAAGAGGGCAGTGGTTTTTTAAATGGAGATGTTTTGCGCTTTGAATGCCAATTTGGATTTGAGCTCATTGGGGAAAGGATGATAACCTGCCAGAACAACAATCAGTGGTCAGCTAATATCCCCATCTGCATATGTGAGTCCCATGCATTCTATTTTTTAAATGACAGCAAATAAGCAATTACTCATGTGCTCGGAAAGTTCACTATGACATTGAGCTATTTGAGGCTTGATTACAACTGAAACATGCAGTGTACCATAAACAGCCAGGAATATACATAATGTAAAATGGGAAGTTGATGGTATTTGCTGTTTAGGGGTGGTTTGATATACTATACTACACAAGTTATCTGGAGAAGTTAACCTGCACTATACTGTTTGTCCTGTGTCAAGACAACCTTCTACTTGTACTGTAGTTTCAATATATGTAACTCATATCCATAACAAAAATCTAGACTTCTATTTCTTCAAGTTAACTGAGTCCTTTGGGACAGTGTGCAGTGTTCCTGTGCACCTACGTTCATATATGTCTGTATTTCTGTACACTAACTCCTCTTTTCCATCCTGTTTACAATTTCATGTTTCTCAAGCTACTCAGCACCCATGGGAGTTGGGCTGTCTCCAGATTGCTGAGCTACTTATACAGTACTGACATTGTTCTATACAGATCTTTGCGCCTAGTCCTGTTACAGCAGAATCTGCAGTGTCGACATGTCATGTGGCCAGTGAAAGTTGCTGTAAAACAAATTGCTTACTTGGGATATATTACTGATATTATTCCCCCCTATGTCACACAGTCCCCTGTTTCTCCAACTTCACTGCGCCCATGGGGACAGTGTTGTCTCCCGACTATCCAGAAGGCTATGGGAACAACCTTAACTGCGTTTGGCTGATTATATCTGAGCCTGGCTCCAGGATCCATTTGGCCTTCAATGACTTTGATTTGGAGCCTCCCTATGACTTCCTTACTATCAAAGATGGGGATCAGTCAGGAGCCACAATACTGGGACGCTTCTCAGGGGCTGAAGTTCCTTCCCACCTGACATCCAATAGTAACATTTTGCAACTGGAGTTTCAGGCTGATCACTCCATGTCTGGGCGTGGGTTCAACATCACCTATAGCAGTAAGTGTAAAACTGAAATATTTGTAGCAGAGAAATGCATCTACTCTTTTTCTTTTATGGTTAGGGATTTGTTTGAGTCTTGCCTAAAATGTCAAGTCTCTCTGACCTCTTGAATTTGTACAATTTTTGGAAGCAGTTAATCAAAGAAAAAAGAATTACTGAGAATGAAACACAAATTAGTTTTATTAATAAATTAATTTCAGTGTTTTCAATCAAAAAGCATCATTCCTGTCCTTGGGGTTTTGTTAGAAATTATATTAATTTTAATAATAATATTAATAATAATATACACTTTCATTGTAGGCAACCTTTATAACACCTGAGAACACATTACAATTCATGGAAGCGATATATCACAAATAATTAAAAAGTAAAGAGTAATAAAAGAATCTGTAACTTCGAGAGATTAAAGTTGAATATCACAGAACATCTTTTTATTCAAGAAATAAGTAGAAAAGCTGCTACACAGCAGTAACAGTTAAGCTAACATTGCCTTAATAAACAAAAAGCACCATTTAGTACTGTGAAGGTAGTGCTTAACTCTCGTGACTTATTGCCTATACAGGGGCAATGTAATTCTTTTTTCTCCTGTGCAAATCACAACAAGCTTTAAAGACATAGGCTATTGTCAGCCTCAGGTGCGCAGAGCAGACCTTTGCACCTTTTTTGTGTTCTCTCTCTTACGGACAGCTACATCCATTTCCATTATCTCTCTGCTACTCAGAGACCCCAATTTCTCATTCACACAAGAACGTTTGTCACTAGATCTTGTTCCCTTTTTTCTCATTACAAGCTTTTGGGCATAATGAGTGCCCTGACCCTGGCATACCATTGAATGCTAGACGCTTTGGTGACAATTTCCAATTGGGAAGTTCCATCTCTGTGGTTTGTGAGGAGGGATTCATCAAGACGCAGGGAGCTGACACCATCACATGCCACCTGGAAGAAGGCAAGGTGATGTGGAGTGGACTCATTCCCAAATGTGAAGGTAATGAAATGCAGTAGTTAATCATTACATTGCCATAGAACAAAGAACAAAGAATTTAACCACTGAGCTGGGATAAGAAAGAAAGAACAAAAACATGATTTTTTTTAAAAAAGTGAGTGGGTTAGTGTGGAACACAGAGCTCAGTCCATCTAAACCAAGCTACATTTATTTTCAGGTATTTGTGTAACTCCAGGCCTTTGGTGACTCATCCTCTAAGTGTTTTCTTTCAATATTTTTCATGTGGGTACAAAAAGATTACTGAGTGGTATCATCTTTAAAAGATCTTTTTTCTATATCTATTTTCTTACCCTCCTCTCCTCTCCTCCTCTCCTCTCCTCTCCTCTCCTCTCCTCAAAAAAAAAAAAAAAAACCCTCTTTTTT
>VUQH01014586.1:29834-55942 GCA_015106775.1 Etroplus canarensis
GTTATCAACAGATAAATAAATAACAGTGCAGGATTAATAACACACATCAAGGGCCTGCTATCTGCTCTCATATGTTTTCTTCCCCCCCCCCCCCCCCCCCCCCCCCCCCCCCCCCCCCCCCCCCCCTCAAAAAAAAAAAAAAAAATCCTCTTCTTCCCACCTCAGCTCCTTGTGGGGGGCACTACTCAGGGCCATCTGGTGTCATCCTCTCCCCGGGGTGGCCCGGCTACTACAAAGATTCCTTGAGTTGTGAGTGGGTCATTGAGGCCGAGCCAGGACGCTCCATCAAGATTAGTTTTGACAGGTCTGTATGACAGTACTGCAACAACTCAGCCGTAGAACCAAAGACACTTATTCACACAGAGACTTACAAAAATCAGACAGGACCTAATTCCTGGTATAGTACGTTCACATACTGTGCTGTATTTGAGTACCAGTATACTTAAAATGCATGCAGACACCAATCGTCTCATGTATATATGCACTTTATTTTATGCATATACAGTACATGTGAACAAGCTGTGCTTCCAAAGCTGTGGAAGCCTCTGAGCTTGAAATAGAAAGTCAGAGGAAGAAGAACACAGACCTGGATCTAGTTTCCAAAAATGTTGAAAGCCTCAAGTAATCCTTTGTTTTGCTTATTGCTTTGCTTTGCTCACTTCCTAAGAGAGAGAGCTTCAATAAAAAAAGAAAAACAAGTCTTGTTTTAAGATCTTTCTTTTTTAACACAAAAACTGAAACCATTAAATTCATTCATTCGTATTGTATAATTTTCTCTTTTCTCTTTTGTAAAAGACACAAAGAACTACTTTCCCTACGATTTTTTTTTTGTTTTTGGTAAAATGAAGACTCTGTTGCCTTCCCCTTACTTAAAAATAAGCACAAGCTTTGTCGCGCCTCCTTAATGTATTATACTTTTGATGGCATTATACTTGAGGCAGTCTTCACAGTTTCTTGTATCAGTAAGATAAAGAAACACAGACATCGCCCAGGAAATGTCAATAATATTGAAAGATATGTGTGGTAGTTTATTGATGAGGTGCTTTAGAGGATTTGCATGGATCCATAGCATGTTACATTTCCAAGAAACTGGTTGACCTTATACTGTTGCAGTTCTTGAAATTTTTGCTGTGCAGTCTATTTCTTCTCATCTATCACCACAAAACTAGGATGTTTTTTTCTGTCAAACGAGAAATGCTGTTTTGAATACAGATTTTTATTGATACATTAATTCCATTTTCTCTCTTTTTTAACTTTTAAGGTTTCAAACTGAGCTCAGTTATGACTTTCTGGAAGTCCATGATGGTCCCAACGTGCTCTCTCCTCTGATCGGCTCATTTAATGGGACACAAGTCCCTCAGTTCCTGTTCAGTAGCAGTAACTTCCTGTATCTCCTTTTTACCACTGACAACAGTCGGTCAAACAGTGGCTTCAAGATCTTCTATGAAGGTGAGAGTGCAGTGCCACTGACTGTATTCAGTTCACAAAAAAACCTAGATGAGACTACACAATCAGGTTTTTAATTAAGCATGTAAAATAAAATAAAGAAACGTTTAAAGTATGCTTGAGTGAGAGGTACTGGAAATTCTGGTAACAATTTCTAAGTTCCAGTATCCAAATGTCAAGATTAAACTGTGCTGAGGATATATTCCAGCTGTATTACTTGTCAAAAGCACTAGAATTATCATTACAACATGCCTTAATGAGCTTCGGTTCTCTAACTTAATTAATTCAGTTTAGTTAGCGTGATTAAAATTTAAGAGTAAGAAATTATCATTTCTAAAAGTACTTATTTTGGTTATGAAATCTTCACAATTCCCATTCTTTGTATTTCAGGCTGATTATTAGTTTGGAAAGTTTAGGACAAAATCAACTTTGCATATTAATCAAGTGTTGATTAACTCACTTAGCCATTTCATTAGGTATTCCTGTTCAGGTTCTCATTAATGCAAATATCTAAATAGCCAATCACACGGCAGCAACTCAATGCATTTAGGCTTGTAGACATGGTCAAGATGACTTCTGAAGTTAAACTGATCATTAGAATGGAGAAGAAAAGTGATTTAGGTGAACTGAACATGGCATGACTGTTGGTGCTACCTGGTCTGAATGTTTCAGAGCAATGTTAAAACCAAGGCATACAGAAAAGCATCTCTGAACACACAACACATTGAACCTTAAAGGAGATAGCCAAGGACCTCACTGCCACTCCTGTCAGCTAAGAACTGGAAACTGAAGCTACAATTCATACAGGCGCACCAACACTGGACAATAGAGGATGTAGCATTCAGGTAGTATGGTCAAAATTTGGTATAAACTACATGAAAGCATGGATCCACCCTGCCTTGTATCAATGGGTGAGGCAGGTAGCGGTGGTATAATGGTGTCAGGGACTTTGTTTTGGTGCACTTTGGGACCCTTAGTATCATTTGAGCATTGTTTAAACACAAGCCTTCCTAAGTATTGTTGCTGCAGTGTACCGATCTTCTGATGGCTGCTTTCAGCAAGATAACACACCGTTTCACAAAGCTCAGACCATCTCAAACTGGTTTCCTGCACATGACAATGAGTTCACTTAACTCAAATGGCCTCCCCAGTTTTCATTTCTCAATCTAATGGAGCACCTTTAGGATGTGGTAGAACAGAACATTCTCATCATAGATGTGCAGCTGACAAATCTGCAGCAGCTGCATGGTGCTATCATGTCAACATGGACCAAAATCTCTGAGGAATGTTTCCAGTACTTTGTTGAATCAGTGCCACAAAGAATTAAAGTAGTGGTAAAGGCACTGAGACCAACCTAGTAAAATGTATCTAGTGGCTCGTGAATGTATATCTTCCAGAATTTTTACTGTTTACAGTAGTTGTGTGCTTTCATTAAATGAGCTTAGGCTTCAGTTGTGGCATTATGTTTAATCTCTTTATGACTGTGGTTGCTTGTGCAGAAGTCAGAGACAGTGTAAGTTCTGTCTGCTGTAATTAAGTAGCTATTTTCAGGTTAATAGTGTTCTGTTTGAGTTGTTTTCACATTGTAACGTTGATAACTTAATTTGGCTTGATTTGGCTCTGTGCTGTCATTGTTGCTGAGCCTATCATCGAGGCTGCATGGTAAGACTAGGAGTTTGTCGGTGTTATTATGTTTATTCATGCATGTTTTTCTGCTTAGGAGAAACATTACTCATGTTCCCTCTCTGCGCATTTTAGAAAGTACAACTGCCATGTATTTGTGCAGGAAACAAACATGTAAAATCATGCTGATGTCCGCTTTCTACTCAGTAAAGCAGTTTACATCATTTGCTCTGAATCTTGGATAGAAGCTGCATAGTGGTGACTACAAATATCCAAGCAGTCTTAGGGTAGAAAATCAAACATTGTGCTGTAACCCATAAATGTAAATAAACACAGACAGTAAAAAGTAGCAAGCTCAATGGATTTTGAGTATTTTTTTCCCCACAGCTTTGGACTTGATGCCTCTGCGAGCTGTGTTGACAGTGCCTGTGTGGGAAGACACCTGTTTACTGATTGGATTTCCAAATGTATTGTTACTCTGTACTGTTGCTTGTCAGTTGGAAGGGTACCTATTTTTAGGAATACAAGGTTGTCAAATAAGGTTATCTTAATTTAATCTAAGCCACTGAAGATAACCATTAGCTCTAAAAGGTACATAATTTGCATTGAGACTCTCTGTTCCATCATTATGCATGGAATGCTGGTTTTTGAAAAATCTAATAAAAGTATATTCTGGACATAGTGTGATTTATTTTTACGATTGCTTGCACTAGCACCATTACTCCTGTCACTCCAATTTGATTCATGAGACAGAGTTTGTTATTATGTCTGTGTTATTGACTGAAAGCACGCCACAAGTGCTTTTGTCTTATTATGGTTTAATCTCAAGTGCATTTTCTCTTTTGTTGATGAGGCTATCGAAAAGCAATAACAGTAAGATCATATTAGCTTCTTCTGTTGCCTTTTAGGACATATCTTATTGCTGAAATACTTCAGGGAAAGCTAGCCTACTTCATTTGTAAAATTGGTCGTGCAAAATAAGGCTGAGTTATTCTATGAATAAACTGAGGCAAAGGAAAACTACATCATTCCCTTTGTGTACAAGAAACATAGATCTGTTCAGTTAAATAAAAACTACAGCATGTTATAAAATTATTTTACCCCAAAACATTTAATTCACAGTACAGAGTAACATATTTGGCATGACTCCATTGGCTTGGAGATGAAAGGAAATTTTTTTCCCACTAGATACCTGCACCCTAGAGGCTACTACTAGCAGTGATCAGTGGCTGTTCTATATATTACAGCAAAATTCATGGATTTCCTTACTAGAAGCAAGTATGATTGAAGAAGAGCACAGCAAATTTCCTACAGCAGCTTAGAAGTGCAAAGGAAGCTCCCTTTTATCACAAAGATCTAATTGGTCAGCCTGGACTCTTATAGAAGTTATTATTAATGACAAATATTTATAACTCACAAACCTCCTTGTTTTCCTTGTTTTTTACTGTGCACTGTGCCATACTGTATATTCTACAAGTAAATTCTGCAGGTTGTGCAGGTGAACGATACTTATCCTACTGAATAAGATTTTATTATGATGAAGCTTTTCAGATTATGTAACTGAGTTACTCTGAGTGTGTGTCTTGTGCTGTATGGTTCTGTAGGGGGTGCAATAATATATGCCTGTGCTGTACCTTTAAGTACATGCTAGGTTCGCTGTCACTGATACCAGATAAACTTAACATATGCCTTTTTTCAGCTGTGTATCTTTGGGACTGAAGTAAAAAAACTAAGTACGCCCTTACTGCTTCCATAGGAATTAAAAGAGTAAATAGCAGCCAGCTGCTGTTAGTCAAATGAAATTGATTAACCTATCTTTTCCCAGTATGACAAACTGCATTTTGCTACTCTACCTTCAGGTGTGTGTTAACACAATACCATAATCTTCCCGGGAGAGGACATCTTAGCAAATTTACCCAAGGTCAAACTGTGCAATGCTGAGAGAAATTGCAAAAAATCCCGAGAAATATATCTCAGACTCTACAGGCCTCAGTTAACATAGTAAATGTTAAAGTTTCTGACAACACATTCACAAAAAGCCAAAACCAGTATGGCTTGTTGGGAAGGGCTTCCCCAAGGAAACAACTTCTCTCTATAAAGAACATGGCGATATGGATGCAAAGACTTCTGAAACAATGTCCTTTGGACAGATAAGACCAAAGTTGAGATGATTGTACATCATATCAGGACAAATGCCCAATACAACTGTCAAGCATGGTGACCGGGGGGTGATGATTTGGGCTTTTATCGTAGCCACAGGACTTGAGAACCTTGCAGTCGTTTAGTCAACCATGAACTCCTCTGTGAACCAAAGTACTCCAGAGCCAAATTCAACAGGACAATGTTCCCAAGCAAACCAGTGACTCTACAACAGAATGAATGAAAAATAAAAGAATTGAGGTGTTGCGATGGCCGAGTCAAAGTCCAGCACTTAACTTAATTAAAATGCTGTGGTGGGACTTTAAGAGAATGCAGGCAAACCTGAATGAACTGAAGCAACATGCTAAACAAGAGTGGGACAAAATTCCTCCACAAAGATGTGACTGAGAAGGTCATACACAAAATGGTTACTTCAAGTTATTGCTGATAAACATGGTTTTACAAGCTACTGAATCATGGGGTACATTTAGTTTTTCAGGAATGAGTCCTGTAAAAGCTTTCTTTGTACAATAATAATCTATTTCCATAATAATCCAGAAAATGAACACTTACATGTTAAATTAAACTCATCATAAAGAAATACATGCTAAAAATACAGATTCTGAAAAGTCTTCCTCACCGATGACCTGACAACTGCTTACACAACTACTGTGTGTCAGTGCCTAAAATCAGCATATTTTTAGTGCATCAAAAGCAACCCTACTTGGAAGATATCCAAACGGTAGTCCTGAAAATCACAGGGAAAATGGGGGCATCTTTTTACAACTTGCATCACTGCAAATTAAGAGAGCTGAAACCAGCTCACTGCAGGAGTAAAACCATCAGGCAAATATGTTTTTGTGAGTGCTAGAAGTGGTGTTTCAATAGAAGAGTAGAAGAAGAACAGAAAAGAATGAAGTGCCATTACTGCCCCGTAGTCTCCCACAATACTTATCTAAATGGTATGAAAACCCTTTATTCAGAAAAACCAAAGAAACTGACAACTCTGTCAAGGTTATCCAGAAAGAAACTGTCAGGCATTATCATAGTCAATAAAATAGTTCAATTCCCGTGGTCTCAAGTGTAATAACATAGCCTTTGTCGTTTTTGAAAGGTGTTTTGTCTGTGACAAGTGAGGATTCTTTAAAGTTTAAAAGTTTTTTTAAAACCCCTAAAGTACTTTCTATAATATGTATGCAACTTGAGACCTACCGTTTGTTGCTAGGTTTTTAACAAAATCCAAGGTTCCATCAGTTCTCTTGTTTAGAAAAATGTGACCCAGAAATTTCAGTGAATACAAAAATAGAATTTGCATTTCATGCTTCAGAAATGCAATGACTTCAATCCATTTCTGGAGTGCGAAGGTCAAATTATATTTAGCATAAAAGTAGAAAAACAGTCCCTTTCACAATTATGCTGTACTCAGTACCTGGTGTACACGCGCAGACAACAAAGTGATGAGCGTGGATAAATTATTTTAATCATAAAAACAAGTTGAAAACAGCAACTAGTTCATGCATAGGTCAGTGCTACGCTAGACGCTACACCTAGCCTGTTAAGCTGTTGTGCAGATGTGGTATAGAAATCAAATAAAGTAGTAGTAAACTGAAATGCTGATTTAACCCTTTCATGGATGGTGGTCACAGCTATTCAAAAGCCATTTTCTTTAACATGCATTTTTTGTTGCTATAGTGGCACATCAATGGCAAGAAATCTTGACTGAAGATGTTATAATTCATGCATGAAAATGTTAAAGAATGTAAATGTAAAGAGACTATTTGATTTTGATTTCTCTAGTGGTCACACTGGATACATACTCCTGTATGGATCCTGGTATCCCAGTAAATGGCATGCGGTTAAACCATGACCTGTCCATCGGCTCCACGGTGTCCTTCCAGTGTGACCCAGGATACAGACTAAGCCATGAAGAACCTCTAGTTTGTGAGAAGAACCACTTTTGGAGCCACTCACTGCCCACATGTGATGGTATATATGCATCCCTTCTTTCAATATTTCAGTGATTATTTAACAGTACAATTTTTGGGGAGATGGAATTCCTAACTCATTTTTAATTTGATGTTTTTCTTCTACCAGTTTTTTTTTAAACTTACAGGACGTATGAACTTTCAGTTTTTAGCCAAAATACTTAAAGGATTCTGCCACCAGTAGATGGTAAAAAATTAGCAACTATGTTCTTTTCAGTCTTCTTCCCTAGTTGGTAAAGAGTAAAAACCCAGCATTGTCAGTAAATACGCACCCCATAGTAGGTTTGACTAACAAAACTGACACATCTCATGCTGCCTTTTATTCAGTAAATACTGTACAAACGGTGCTTTTGTTAACAGCTTGCTTGGGTGTTAGAAATTGAGTGATATGGAAGATAAATCTTGTTTCATTTCAAATCATGAAGCACAGCATGTTCCAGATTTGATATCTCAACGTAATGCTCTAGGCTGTGTTTGAGCAATTTTCTTTGTGTACTATTTACATTGGAATCACACTGAAGAACATTTGTGAAAATTATTATTGCTGTGTACAAACCGCAAATGATGTCCCTTTGTCACGGATCACTCAGCAGAAACAAAATAACAAAATACATGCGAGGGTTGGCAGAGAGCACCATACCGTGCATGTGAGTCAGTGCCATGTTATAGTTTCATATCAGTGATTGTTCTGAAAATTCATTTTATATCCAAGTGCATTTTGTTGCCAAGGTGTGTGCCAGACTGGTGCCAAATGCATTGGCTCTCTGCCTATGGAGCCTCTAAAGTAGATTGTTTGCCAAGCATACTCATCCACTTTTAATGACTTTATGTAATTTTTCCTCATTAATAAAATATTTGATATAATTTTGTTGGTGAGTAAAGATTCAGGCCTTGATGTGTTGTGTTCATTGGAAGGCCCTAGGGTGGAAGGAGAGAAGATAAGAGGGGGGGGTGGATGTGTGCAGCTGTGGAGCCCAAGGCATCCCAGTGATCCTCCAAAACATCATCTGACATTCATTGCTTTGAAAATGTATACACGCACAAGAGTCCTACTTCTAATATTTGTCAACTAAAGCTGTTTTGCGGAAGGTATTCATGCATTTGGTTGTAACGCCACCCTTAGGGTAGTCAGACCAAAGAACATACACTTAGCCACATGCAAGTGAAAAAGAAAACAAATCTTATCAAATTTCAAAAATGCACTGCCCTTTATGTGAAATGACCTTTTAGTTGAAACACAATGACAGCATTAGAAAAAGTTAACAGGTTTGAACAATATCCAATTACTCCGGTTAACCTTCGGGCAGATTTAGCCTTAACTACTCTGTCCAAAACAACTAAACAGGAGAGTCATATTACCGATATGATATGAGCTGTTTCTTTATCTAATTTTTAACCATTCTACATGGTAGGTTCCAACTAGACTGCTTACACAATCTGACTAAAAATGAGTTAGATGTTAACTGTTTCTCTTCGGAGAAATTTCTGCTTTGAAGTCACAAATCCATGCGCTCCAATCCTCCTGATATGCTTGTAAGTTGCTTTGTATTGTAAGTAAATTTGATGGATTATCACGTTTTCTCAGAATGTCTTTTAGTTTAAGATACCATGAAATAAGACAATCTGGAAGAATAGCTAAATGAATGAATAATTTATTGTCATGTTAGGCAGCAGGGCTGGTTTGGCATGCATACCTTTGGCAGAATTACAGGTACTCATAAAAATAGCAGGATGGGATGTGATATGACTCAAATGCATTATTCATCTAAATTGCCTCTGTCTTCAGGTGAAGAATTTATTGGTTCATTTACAATTTACTTTTTTTCCTGCAACAGTTATCATTCATTATCTTCTTTTTCTATTCAGCATCATGTGGTGGTGATATCAGGGGACCTGGAGGGATCATCTTATCACCTGGCTACCCGGAGCTGTATCCTAACTCTTTAAACTGTACATGGACTGTAGAGGTCAGCCATGGAAAAGGTAAGGCCACTATATATACATGCAAGCGGTCTTAGGAACAGTTAAGTTACTGCCTAGAGCACTCGAACTCCTAAGACCCAAGCCTGAGCAAGACACACATAACACACCCCCTTTCCTGGGGGAGGGAGATTTAATATATAACAATTTTTATTTAGTTTTCCATTATTCATATTCATACACACATATTAAACATTCCCAACAATGGCCACATTATATAACCATAAATTAAAAGGACACCTCACCTCCCCAACAGCATGTAGGAATATAAAGTGATTTATTATTATAAACTGAAGAGTGTGTAAAATGTATATTTTATTTAAGCAATGATAATTTAAATGCACTGCCTTCTTTTATTATTGGCAACCAGCCAGAACACGAGTTGGAATATTACGCAGTGTAGCATTCACTGATGTTTTGTTTTTTTTCACTGAGTGGGGTCTATATCAGAGTGTTCTGTTTATTTTACCACTGTTCCTTTTCATCAGTTCTTCCGCTTACTTCACATTTTGCCAATAAATGAAGAAGTGCATGTATGTGAGGCTTTGCTTTGAATATCTTACAAACCATTTATTCTGTCTGTGGCTCCTGAGGTAGTGCACTCCTGAGTTTTAAATTGTGTGGATTAAGAAAGAAAGAAAGAAAGAAAGAAAGAAGAAACAAACAAACAAACAAACTTTATTAATCCCCAGACGGGAAATTACAAGGGGTTAGGGTGGTCTTCTCCCTGTTACCAGGTAGTAACATAGTTTATAAATAAACTACCAACTGTGATATCTGCCATTGCTGATCCTTACATGGCAGTAACAGTAGGCACATCCTACTGTACAAACTATGTACAGTAGTTTCCTTAGTGTCAAAAGAATCTTAGGTTCTTGAAGAATAATTTTGTGTTAGAACCAGCTTTAACATAAAAGTATTCTATCTGCTAAGAGAAATCTGGTATGCTATTTTTATTCACAAAATATTCTTTGTTTTGTTACTTTAATTTTGTTATTACAGCATTCCCTGTCAATTATGTGATCACTTATTATTCAAAAGCACACTGAATTTATCACTTTGCCCTAGCTAACTTATTAGCACATTTAGCTAAAGTGTTTCCTTTTATAATTTCCCAAAAGGCCTGTTGTAATGTCTTATTGAGCTTTGTTGTGTATTAAGTTAATCCTATTGTCAAAAACTTACAGGTCTATTTTCTCCTTGACTATCTCACAGACCATCATCAGTCTCTCTTATTTGAGTTGCTTAAAGCCAAAAGATAAAAATGCTTAATTTAAATTACTGTTTAACTATTTATCCCATTTTTGCCATGCAGTGCTTCTCTAATTTTTTTTAACATACTACACTTAAAAAGCCAAAAAAAAAAAGTTTATGGCCCACACCATACAAAAGTGCATGTCCCACAACCCAGAATTTTAGCAATCATTAAAAATTAATAGGATCAACATTCATTTTACTTAAATAAAGGTGCATATTATCCGTGCAATAACATCAACAAGCATTTGCTTGTTTCTTTTCCATATGAAAACATGGCTATTCAGCTTAGCTTCACTTAATATTTTTCACCTCGTCCAGGCCCAACCTGCAGTGGCTCCGTGCCCTACCATTGGGGCCATAATGTAATTAGTATTCAGTAATCTCACGATGGCAAGTTTACAGCTTTATCGCTGTTTGTATCTTCCAATAAATTAATTGTGCACCCACTGATGTCACTTCATCTTTCCCTCGATAACTCATGTACAACTGAGGGCTTTCTTTTTACCTTCACTGTGCCATCATTTCCTTTTTTCTGTGTCATTTCATTTTTGATAATTATAACACCAACCTTTTATCAGCATAATCTTTTTAATTTCTAATTTCTAGGTCCTTTAATTTTCAGCAGTAACTGAAGGCATAGAATTTAATTGAACCCACAACTCCAAACCAGGGCTATCAAGAAACAAGGAAACCTCTGATTAACTGGCTGATAAGAGTCAACTACGAGTGGTTCTAGTATGGCTTAGTAACTTATTCAAAAAAGCCAAGGCAATTTATTATCAGACAATCAGTACTAAACCTCACACATACATGTACACATAAAGAAAACTTGTGACTCTAAGGACTCATACATATACTTCATCTATAACCTCAAGACTTGGTAAGCATCACGTCACACATTAATCCTGTGACAAATTCAGTTTCAGCTGTATATGTTTTAGAAAATCCAGGTCTCAGAAGCCTGCCTGGACAAAAACAAGTACTAGAAATGCTTTTTAGACAGAGATTGACTTTTATGCATCTGTATAAGGCTATAGAATATATATGTCATAGCAATTCATTTGTACAGGCACATAAGTTTTCAGTATTTTGCAGTTGCCTTCAGAGTAATTTATCCAGACACACTTGTACATCACCTGAGCATTGGATTTAGTTACCTAAAGCTATGACGTACCTACAGCTGCCACTGTACTACAGTAAATGCGCAGCAGGCTGTTTGTGCAGTCTCCTTTTGAAACATGTAGTTACGGTTTAAATTAAGTGACCTCTAGTGGTTGTGTGAATAAATGCATGTAAATTCCACATTAGTGTCATCAATCTGGTAACCTTGAAAATGGTGAATCATGCAATTAACATTAAGGAAAGGTGTATTTTAATACAAGGTGATACATTCCTAAACCTTGCCAAGTAGTTTGTACACTAATAGTGAGTGAAAATGAAATTAAATAGAGGCAAAAATGAGTATTAAAGGAAACATTTTGACCAACAAATATATTAATTCATTAATTAATTTTTTAAAAATTAATTAATATGGGAAAGCTTTTATATGAGAAAAGAAAAGATAGTCATGAGAGAAAGTAAAAAAGTGACATTCAGTAAATGGCCCCTGGAGGGGTCCGATCTTGGATTTTGCTGCTCAGGTCATACGTAATCCAGTGTCCCTGCGGATTACACATTTGCCATACAAGTGAAAGGTCCCTGGTTCAGTTCCAGGTGGTGGCACAAGCCCCTCTCACCATGGAGGGTTGTGTCAGTAAGGACATCCAGCATAAAATTGCTGCCAAATTATCAATGCAGTTTAGACCGCTGTGGCGACCCCTTAAGGAGAATGCAAGGGAGCAGCTGAAGGTCGTATGTGAGCCAACCAATTACCTGTTAGGTTAATGGATTTGTTTTTTTAGTTTGGAGGACTTGTTAACCATAGCTTTGTATGTCCTACATAACATACATATTTCAATCAGATATTCTTATCTCTGATTGAAGAACATGAAATAGATAATGAATCTTTAATCACTGTATTGTGCATTTTTACCTTTGATTGATCAGTCGGAAACAAATTCCTCTTTAGATATATATAGCTATTCAGCTAAACCACCATTATTAACTACATCATATACCTACTGTTTTAAGTATTTGAAAGTCTCCTCACAGAAAAGGCTCTTGATTAATTGATCATTTGCCTTTATGATCTGTATTATAATGGGTGTATTACAGACAACAATCAATCATTTCATTTTGTTATTTATTTAAGAGCCATTTGGGACTTTCTTTATCAAGTGTGCCAAGCATTGTGGAGGACATTACAGAGTCATATTCCAACAGATTCAACAGATGGCATTGAAATGCCATCACTGATAGTGCTGAAAAGCAGCCAAGTGGCCATCATGGATAGAATAAAGATGTTGTTATTGGGTCTGAGTTACAGTCTGATAGAAGAGAAATTTATTGTCTTATCAGTAATCAGACATTGATCTTGTTTCCCTGCCTAAAATTTCAATAGCAGTTTACTGATGAAAAAAGAAACTCATTTCAACCAACCTGAATGTAATTTATAGATTTATTTTTTTTTGCTGCCATGGATTTCATCATCAACTCTGTGACTTTTTTCTCATGTAAATCTGTATCATTGGCCAGCTAGAGCAGACAGGGATGTTCTGCTAATGTCTTTGCTATACAAGATGGGGAGACACTAAAGAAGAAAAAAAGTATTTAAAAGGATATTTTAAAATGGCAGTTTAATTAAAAGAAAAAAAACAGTTGTGAAAATTAAAAAATATGTATCCTTTTCTTTATTTCTATGCCCCTACTTCAGATCGGTAGAAGAATGTATAACAATTTTGAGGTCCTTGTGTCTGTCCCTACATATGTTTGTCCATCTGTCTGTTACAAATTTTACTGCTGCAGGAGCTGATTTGTTTGCTGGATCTTTTCTAAACTTTGTGTGGCCAATATTTAAAATGGGTAGAACATCTTGCAGCATTTACAAGATAATGGGGTCAAAGGTCAAGACTACAGGGTCAGATTTAAGGCATTGGAATACTGGCAGAGTTGCAGGCCTTTCATAAGCTTTATGTTTTCTTATTTTTCATTTTTATGTTTGTGTGTACATGGGTGTGTTTGAAAATTAAAAGATGTTTCATTTGAATGTATATCTCAGCAAACTAAACCTAAGTTATTAAAAACATTTTTTATTGATATGAATGAGATTTAAATTTTTTGCCATATTCACATTCAGTTTGAGGTGACTGCTTCAGTCTTAGTCAGTGCCCTTAAATGTGCACAGTAAACAAATCTTAACCTCATGTGCCACTATGAACACAACTCATGAATGTGACCATGACCTAATGATTTACATGATCTTTCAATTTATTCTTTGTATTTAACTTTCTTATTTTCTCCTCAAAGGTGTCCAATTCACTTTTCACTCCTTCCACCTGGAAGATCACCATGACTACCTTCTGATAACAGAAAACGGCAGCTTTGCTCAGCCACTAGCTCGCCTCACTGGCTCAGAGAGGCCAGCACCAATTAATGCTGGCCTGTATGGGAACTTCAAGGCCCAGCTACGCTTCATTTCTGACTTCTCCATATCGCTGCAGGGATTCAACATCTCCTTCTCGGGTATGAGACCATATGTGGGTTCTGACTGTAGGTGGGAGTAAGGGAAGGGTAGGAAAGCTTTTAACAGAGGATGGAGGATGAATTGTGTGGAGGAGGCAGAAAGGAGGACTAAAGGTAATGAACACAGGGGGTAGAAAGCAAAAGTGAAAAGCAGTGACAGACAGGCAGACAGGAAGAGACAGTTCTTTCATTGATGATCTCAAAAGCACTAAGCTTCTCTAAAGCATGCATAAAGTAACATGAGGAGTGATTTGTCGGTCAGCAGGCTTAAGATAGACCATGCCTCAGGCCTGCGTCAGTCAGAGAAGGATAATTAAGAGACAGCGGGGTCATGTAGGTAGAGGGTGTCTGACCGTGAGGAGAATCATCATCAAAGATTGCCATGTGGGCCAGTTTCCTGAGGACTGAAGAAAGCAGAAGGAGGAGGGGGGTGTTCACCAGTAATGCCCCCCCTCCCATACAGAGAGTAAGAAATGGAGAGCTAGACAGAGATAGACACAAGGTTTAGAGAGGTAAGGAGAGGGATAGAAAGGAGATGAGACAGATGGTGATGCTGAGTGGGCAGGGTTGATAGAGAGGGATTCAAAGACAGTGAGAGAGAACAATGACAGAGAGGGAGAAAGAGAGACATAGCAAAGTAGAAAAAAGGAGAGGTCTGCTTCATGAGTATCCGGGCTAAATGTTTGCCTGCTGCTCACTGAAGTGAAACATAACTTATGAAGACATGAATATTCATGAAACTTGAGTGTCTCATTGTGTGCTCTGTAATTAGCATCTATAGATTTCCTTATTAGAATTCATTTTTTAACCGCTTATGACCTTTGATGAAAGTCTGCCAAGGCCCTCATTCTACATCTGACAGTAGATTGCTGCTGTAATGTTTTGCAGTGCTGAGATCAATAGGCCTATATAGTTCTGCATACTGCCAAATACAGACTGTGAGAGAAATGCTGATGGGAGTAAGACCTTATTCCTCTTACTTCTGAGTTGCATTTTCTCAAATTATAAGGCACCAGCAGCCCATGTATAAAAATATTTCATGGGTGGTGGCCTAGATTTAGAGAGCTCATCCTTTATACAGACAAGCTGGAATCAAACGTTTGGCTTCTCAACCTTATGGACAGTCCTTGAGCAAGAAGGGTAATCCCCACAAACTACAGTTATTTCTTTCTGTGTCTTAACATGCAGTCTAAGAGACTAAGACTTACTTTGACACTGAGTAATGGATAGAGTATTGGTAATATATTTTTGCAACATATTTTTTTGTTGCTACTCTATTTGCAGAGTACAACCTCGAACCCTGTCAGGACCCTGGAACACCTCAGTTTGGCTGGCACACAGGCTCTAGGTTTGGCATTGGTGACTCTTTGTCATTCTACTGCAACACAGGCTATCGTTTACAGGGGGCAAAGGAAATTGTGTGCCTGGGAGGTGGGCGCCACATGTGGAGTGCCCCTCTGCCAAGGTGTGTGGGTACGTGGTCATCTGCTTTTTATTCTGTTTCCTTTTTCTGTTTGTGTATGTGTTCATAGACGTTAAGCTGCTAGCCATTGTCAGCTTTTAAATGTATTTGTCACAGATATAAACTTTTTTATTAGACATTTAAGAACCCAGCAGAACTGGATTTACTTAGTAGACTACTGTACAATTAAAATGACAGCTCTGTGATCAGCTGGTGCCAC
This sequence comes from Etroplus canarensis, assembly GCA_015106775.1. NCBI lineage: Eukaryota > Metazoa > Chordata > Actinopteri > Cichliformes > Cichlidae > Etroplus > Etroplus canarensis. The sequence continues at coordinate 45,568 of VUQH01014586.1, forward strand.
TCAGTTAAAACTATCTAGGGAGGCGTTTTCACTCAAGAAAGCTAAAGTGCAAGTCAGTCACATTGTAAAAGGTTACTCTAGGGATGTAGTAATTTCATAGCAGAAACACTACGTCATGCTAAGAATATTTTAAGATGATGTTCGTCACCTGTTTTTTGAGTTTTTAGGCATGTTCTTGTTTCCAGTACATAAAAGTGTTGGTGTCTTTGGTGCAAGAGAAAGTAATACCATGTTCTGATTTCCCATTTTTTTAAAGTTTGTATTTTTTCTGTGCTTTTCCATTCAGAACAGTTAATTCTGGGAAGTAATCTGCTACTGTTTCGTCTTGGCAACAAAGCCAGTGAATGTTTTTACACCAAATTAAATAATTTAATAATGTACTCTGTGTTTCATAATATGTCAGTGTCAGTTGATAACTGTTTTCTTGATACTGAGGTAATAAAAGGGATGGGCACTTTGTCATTTAAGTAAGACATTTGAATTATACTTTTATCTCCTTAGGAAAAGGGAGATAAAAGTAATTTTAGTGAATGGTTTCCTAATCTGTTTTTGCAGTGCACGGTGTTGTGTAGCTGATTATGTCTATTGTCTATGTGTTTGTTTTCTTGCAGCGGAGTGTGGATCAACAGTCTCCAACAATGAAGGAGTTCTTTTGTCCCCAAACTATCCAATGAACTATGACAACAGCCATGAATGTGTGTATAGCATTCAGGTCCAAACAGGCAAAGGCATCAACATCAGTGCCAGCACCTTTCAGCTTGCACCTGGTGACATTCTCAAGGTAACAATGCAAAGCAGTCACTCCTCTTTGTTGACAGAAAGTAGATAACCAGCATATACACAAAGAGCATATGTTAGTGAATCAATTTTGTGTCACTTTTTTAATTGATGCAAGCAAGGTCTTGGTGCTTTTTATTGTTTGCAAAAATTCGTTGTGAAAGTCCGAAGGTCAAAATGCAGCATCAGCAGCATCAGCTGCTTCTTTAGAAAGAATGGATTCATTTCTTTGCTCATGGGCATTTTTAACAGTGTTTGTAAGCACCACAGATGTAATGAAAATGACTATGTTGTCCCCACTTCACAGCAGGAATGCGCTCTTTTTTAGGATGCAGATGTCTAGTCTAATGTTCCAATTAACAGCATTGTGCCCTGCTATCTGTGTATCTAGTAATGGAGTTGTGTAGACAGTAATCTCTTGTACTCAGTCATTTTGTGAACATCTAAAATGTGGAAAGACATGCCCAGAGAGCTAAATTACCTTGAAGAAATGGTAAAACAAAACGGAGTTCTTCAGTAGGATTTTAAAGGAAAGAACAACCCAGAGTCTTTTACATTTCTTATTATTTCAGAGATGCCAGTCAAGGAAGATTGGGTACACTGTTATAAATTTGTAATTCTGCTTAAAACCATTTTTTTCACAAGTAAATAAAAACAATACCAAATAAAAATTAAAGTTCCAACTCACTTTTCCAAAAGCCTTGAAAAGCAGTGAAAAACCCTCACGCTCTGCCTCAGGGTAAACTAGTTAATCAATAATTCATAAAGAATATTTAATATTTGGTGAATATTTGTTTAAATATTTCAAGTTTGTAATGGCATTAATTAAAAAGAAAAGTTATTCTTCCTTACAATTCCTCAGAAGTCTTGTTAGTTAAGCTCTACAGACACATATTATCAGATCAATGGAAAGAATTATGGACACTTCAGTCTAATTTTCACATTTTACTTAGATTATCGGTTTTCAATGCAGATGTCTCATAAAGCAGGATATATCACTCTAATGGCTTCTTTTTAATTGCTACTCTCTTTCTTTAGTATTATTTTTAATTCTTTACCAGAGCAATAAAACACTCTCTCATGTACAATTCTGCCTCTGATTAGGTGTATGATGGTAAAGATGGGACAGCACCGCTACTTGCCACCTACACAGGCACACTGATGCAAGGTATATCTCTTGCAAGCACTTCCAACTATCTGTGGCTTGAGCTCTACTCTGACCATGAGAAGACAGCAGCAGGTTTCCAGCTCATATACCACAGTAAGTCACATTTCATTTCCCTGGGGGAGGAGAGCCCTAAAGCTTTTCCAAATGAGTGAATTTGGCCTCACTTTGGGAGTCACGCATTTGAAGTAACAGAATTTGAAAGAAAATTTTAATTGACCCTCACCCCGCTTCACTGTGTCTTTCACTGTCAGGGTATCCATTAAACACAGCATGGTGTTTCTGCTACACTCCAGCAGGAAAATTGCCTTTTTTCTTTCTGTCCTTTCGCACCCTCTGTCTCTCTCCATGTGAGTCCTCTTTCCCTCTTTTATTTTGCTTTCCACTTCTACAATTAGCGTCCTTGCCTGCCTGACTGTACCTTGTTAAAGCAGGTGAATTATTGTTGAGACTGTTTGAAATCACTTTGCTGGGGTGTGTGTGTTTGTGTGTGTTATCAGTGTGTATTTGCATGCACCATATACTGCGTGTGTGTAGATATTCACAAAAGCATGCGTGCATAGAAAGTTTTGGTCACTGCTGTAAGTGGGCAAATAACAGATGTTTTTCTTTTTTTTTTACTCCACCTAATTGGCTTGCTGCCTATGTGTTGTTGCTAACCATTTCTAATTTATTACTGTGAAGAGAGAATGTTTTGGCGACACTGCATTTTGCCATCCAATTTAAAGTGTTTCTGTCTTACACCTGCAATTGAGCTCACTGAGATCTTTGAAGTCTTTTGGTCTACAGTACCAGTGAGTTTTTTAAGATAGAATTTAAGAGTTAAGGTGAACTTCTGCTTTTCACTTTTGAACAGTTTTAAACTTTTGAATTGTGTGAAAAATAACAATAAAAAGGAGTTTTTGGATAACTTGCAGGTGATGGGCCGACGGCTTTCACTCTGTGATAATTGCTCCAAATGTGCAAGGTAGAACCAGTAAAATTTGATAACAGTTTTAATGTAATAGTTTTGCAGTAGAAAGTGTTTGGCTTTAGTTGTGAGGGGTTTGAGAATTCAGATACTGACAGATCTGCAAAAATTAGAAGAAAATGTACATTAATCAGGGATGCGTGCTCATTTGCAACAACAAAATAAATTGCCATCTGTATCTAAATGCAACTATAATTAGTTGAGAAGAAATGGCTTAATTACAGGCTGGCTTTTGAGTTACAGAATACACCATAATTAAGTATCACATAATTGGTTTTCATTTGTGATTCTTTTTTTTGTTCCAGTGATGTGCACAAGGTAAATCACATAATGTAAGCTAGCACCCTCAAGTGAAATCTTTTCAGCCACGGTGAATAGGCCCTTTTTAGGTGAAGAGGACTGACTGATGTATGAGCAGCAAGGGGGCAAAAGGAAGGTGGGATATGGTCAGCTTAAATCTTGTCTGAACATGAAATCTTATCATGTTTTCATGACTCTCTCACCAAAAGTGCTGAGGTAATTTTCTAAATGTGAGCGGTAACTGCTGGAGATTTATACCGGGCATGACACTTGTAATACTACCATAACATCTGGCATGGGCATGGACCTCACTGTGAGAAGAGATCATAAATCAGCACTGCTGGGTTTATGTGCAGCCACTGTTGCTGCACAACAGGACACTTTAGTACCTAAAAGAAAGAAAAAACATATGAAGGCCATATTTAAGTTGAAACTTGTTGGGCTAAAGAATTATTGCTTTCTCTTATTTGTGGCTTGTTTAATTATTTTCCCCAAAGTGTTTGAAGTCAATGGGCTATTTCTCAATCACAGTAAATATCCACACTCAATTGAACATTTAAGTGTGAATGTCTAATTGCGACCTATGTCCAAAAGAAATCTTTTATTTTCAGTAATATAATGGGACTGTGAACTGTCCCATTAGGAAATAAATACTCACAGCTCAATCAATACCTATTTACAGTATAGATAATTGAACACAGAGTACTGATTCACAGATGCGTAGATCGATATTATTATACATTTCTTATCATCGCATTCTTGCCGTTCTTCTTTCTTCTTTCTGTCTTGATTGTACTTGTCCAGGTTTTGAGCTGTCCCACTGTGATGATCCAGGTGTGCCTCAGTTTGGCTTCAAAATCAGTGACCAGGGTCACTTTGCTGGAAGTGCCATCACGTTTGGCTGCGATCAAGGTTACACTCTGCATGGCAGTGCCATACTCAAGTGCATGACTGGTGAAAGAAGAACTTGGGACAACCCACTCCCATCATGCATAAGTAATTCTTTCTGTCTTTGTCTGTATACTGACTTTTTTCTGTCCCAGTTTTTGGTCCTAGGTCTTTGGTCCTTGGTCTTTTTTTGTGCCATGGTCCGGCTCATTTTTTTTTCTCCCCTCCACTGTTTGTAGCTTTTATTATTATTCACAACAGTCACTTTGTGAACATTGCTCAACTAAGTGTTAATCCCAAGGATTTGTCCCAACATGATTTCTTCTTAATTGAACTTTGTTGAAAGAAGATGCACTGCTTGTCATTTGGTAAAATATAAACAGCTTTGTGTTTTCTTGTGAATAATTGATCTGTGTGTGTTTTGGATGCAGACCTGGCAGTATGGAATCATTAAGAAGACTATATTGCTATTGAGCTTTCACTGTTCGTTGCTGTGCTTCGTTGTAGATTTAAATGTTTTAATCGCTACGCAATTAATCTGCATTTTTCTACAAGCAAAGGAATAATTTGCATCATATTGAATCATGGATATAAAGCACAGTCTTGGCTTTACTTTTATATTCAGAACATGCTGAGACAGAAAGATAGAGAAATGATAAAGCTATTACCTGCATGCTGCTCCAGTCTGGAAGGTGTTGTGAAGCAGTGTCTTTTCCTTGATGTCTAGCAGTGATGGATTAGGGTAAAAGATGATTTACAAATTCCAGACGTGTGCAGAATTACACTTTTAATGCCACTGTTTTCCACTGCCTTTTTCAGTGAAGCGTGTCTTCTGTTTGCCACTGTGATGTGTCCAATACAATGGCAAAATCAATAAATACATATATTGATTAACTGTTTAACAGTCCCATATCACAGAATAATCAATATTAATAGTGAGCTTTGTATTTATGAGCTGAAGGTTAAATGGAATTTCTCTCCATTTCTCCAGGGCCACATCCTGGCTGCCATCAAGGTCCTTTACATCTGAGCAGTCCTGTGATACTGATTATAGTTCACCAATGCTGTGATCTAATGCAATTTTCCTATTAATTAAGTGCCATTTATTATGTACTGTAGTAAAGCTAGAAAGATAACAACCAGGGAAGAGACCAAGTAAATTGGATGATGAGATATTAACATTTGTAGCAGTGCCATTCCTGCACTGGAAAGCCTGGTCTCTATAGTCTTTTTAAACAAATTAATGAATGGCATCATTAGGAGGCAAACATGTTTTGTATGTGAATGTCTCTGGTCAGAAAGGAAGTTGCAGTCTCATTACCTGGATTTTCACACATTGTAGCTCCAGTGCTGCAGTAAGCTTGTTTTTGTTTTGTTTGTTTTGTTTGGCTTCAGCTTACGCACATTGGTGCGTTTGTCCAAGTTATTCTTATTTTGTGTGTGTGTTTGTGTGTGTGTGCAGCGGAGTGTGGTGGCAGTTTTAAGGGTGAATCTACTGGGCGTATCCTCTCTCCTGGGTATCCCTTCCCCTATGACAACAACCTGAGATGCACCTGGACAATTGAGGTCAACTCTGGCAATATTGTCAGGTAACTGCAGTATCTAATTCAAGCACATGCCTATGCTGTCAATCCAGTGTGAATGAAAAATTGTTTATTGTCTGTAGGTTGGACTAGATCATTAATAACATCATTGAAAAACATTATAATTCAAGTTGTTTAATGAAGTTGTACAATTATTTATCAAAATAGGCAAATTGTACTTCACATCATTACTCCTGAAATATACAGTAATGTTGAAAGAGAAAATGAATATGTTTAAATCAGCAAAGCATTCAGTGGACTAAATGTGTGCTGACATTAGAAGGATTTAAACTGCAGTTTAAATATATACAAGGAAATTGCTTAGAACTAAACTGCGGGGAGATGATTCAAATACATCATAAATTAGTCGAGGTCATGTTACTTGACCTGACTTCAAAGGTCTTAAAGATGAAAACATCCTTAAAATGTTTACTTGAGACGTTGTAATGTTTAGTTAAGATTTTGAACATGAAGTCTTCTCAAGCTGTCATGAAGACAAATGGCCTGCAGCAGCTCCATTAACAATGATTGTGAGAGGGATTTTTAGACACTATGGCAGCACTGAGGGGAATATTACTGGGATATGGGAGCCCCTTTTTTTTGGCTGAGAGCTCCCAGTATTACTGTGAAATGAAACCGATTTGGGCTTGGAGGTTGAAGTAAACATGATATGATTTTATAAAGTCAGCCACACATTCTTTGGCAGCTGCTTCAGGCTATCTCTTGATGAGATTGCAGATAAGTCTGTGTTCTCATACTGTAATTTTGACTTTGGCTGAAATTGATTGATGGTACCAAATCTCAACTAAAATGCCCAAAAGCAAAAGGACAGTGTTTCTTGATGGATTTCTATTCATTTTTAATTGACTCTTGATAAGTTCAGCACCTATTTAGTTTGTCTCCTTGGGAGTATTTGTTTGTATATGGGATGCAGAATGAACGCAAGCATCATTTCTTCAATAAAACATTGGTGTGATTTTATCTCAGTATCACTGATCATATGCAAAATATTAGAGAGATTAGATGTAGACGAAACTAAAGTAAAGCCAAACAAAAATATTTTGTATTCACGTCTTTCAGTCTCCAGTTTCTTGCATTCGACACAGAGGCGTCCCATGACATCCTGAAGGTTTGGGACGGGCCTCCTGAGAATGAAATGTCTCTGAAGGAAGTTAGTGGTTCACTGCTGCCTGAAGGAATCCACTCTACTCTCAACATCGTCACCATTCAGTTTGAAACTGACTTTTACATCACTAAGTCTGGTTTTGCCATTGACTTTTCGAGTGAGTATATCCTGCCAACTACATGGTTAGCAGGTGGTATATGTTGTATAATGCTTGTTATTATGGAGCTTTTCTCCAAAGAGTTCAAAGAAATGGGGTTAATTCAATATACAAGTATATCAAGGTTGTCTGCTCTTTGCTCTTTAATGTTTGAATGTGCCACTGCTTCCTAAAATTATGCTGAGCAGTCAGTTTAGAAATTGTCACACACGTAAAGAGGATGTAAGAAATATGTTGAAGCCTCTTTGTGTGTTGACTTCTAATAGATTCCCAGATATTGTCCTTTTCCAGTTGTGTCTTGTAGATCTCTCAGTATTTTATGTAATTTTTAATGATGTCTTGATAAACAGTGAACGTCCATGATATCTTACACTTCACTGCCGATTGTCTACTATGCAATATTTGCTGCTGTGATACAATGCAGTTGTTTTGCTGATGGCTACTTTCAAAACTAGGCATTTGGAAGCAAACTGAAAATGAAACAACACGCATGCCAAATATGATGAGCTTGTAATGTTTTTGCTTTCTTTAGCATACAGGCAGCCTAATATAAAAATCAATTATATGGGATTCACTGCACTGCACGGCAAAATGGAATTGATTCTGCAGACATGCTGTACTTAAATACCCTGTTTGCTTGAGGCTAGTGATTTTCCAAACTGAATGAGAGGGACAAAATGATGGGAACAATGGTCTTACAGGAATGGCCCCAATGATTTCATTAAAAATATACTGTATTATATACAACTTTATATGGCAACTTCAAATTCATGTGGTGGTGAGGATGATTTCCACCAGCTACAGAACTGAAGAGCCAAATCTGAAATCTAAATCTGATTTTTGCATCACTTCTTCAGAGATTGACAGAATTCTGTGGATAAGATGCATAATTATGGGGACAGAATTAAATATATTTTCATTGTATATGTAGAATTAAGGTTCATTATGTCATTTCAAAACGTGCATTTAAATCAATTGTTTCTCAGATGTTAAACATAATCACTGAGTACTATAGAATGCATTGTGCAATGTGCATAACAATTTCAAATACCACATACAATATGATAACCTTTGCTCTTGTAGTTCACATTTAAATGGATTTTTAACCTTTATTCCTTATTAGAAATATTTGCTTTGTTTTTTTTAAAAAGCAAAACTGCAAAGAACTAAACTAATCTTGAGTCTCTCATTATAGTCTGTCACAATGGATTATGTCAGAAATCCAGCACATTTTACCAGAACATTCTCAAAGCTCCAGGCTGCTACACAGTTGTGTTTTAGGGAAACAGATTAGGAAAACATAGCAGGACTGTAACTGATATGAGTTAGTAATCTGTTCTGTGGTGTAACTCTGTTTGAACTACAGTTAAAGCTTAACCATATATGAAAACTCTAGTGTGTGTGTGTGTGTGTGTGTGTGTGTGTGTGTGTGTGTGTGTGTGTGTCTGTGTGTGTGTGTGTATTCTTTCCTACTTCTCTCCTATCTGTACGTTGAACCGCATCTGTCTTTGCTATGTGTCTGAGTCACGTGTATGTGTTTGCCCTTCAGGTTCGCTTGCGACAGCCTGCAGAGATCCAGGTATTCCCATGAATGGCAGTCGCAACGGAGAAGGGCGGGAGCCTGGTGACTCTGTGACCTTCTCCTGTGATCCAGGATATGAATTGCAGGGAGAGAGCAGAATCACTTGCATCCAAGTGGAAAATAGATACTACTGGCAACCCAGCCCTCCAAGCTGCATCGGTGAGAGAGTGAAAGATAGTGTGATTTAGAGAGAGAAGGGAGGATGTGTGGAGGAGATAGATGCAAGGATTGTAGGAGAGTCAGAGGGAAGTGTAGGGGATCAAAGTGAAGGAGGGATAGTGAGAGGAAGAGGAAGAGCAAAGAGGTTGTCTATTAACTGACTGCAGATGAGACTACAATTCATGCTTACTGATGTTTCAAAAAAGTGTGTGTAGAATAAACAAGACTCTTCAGATATGTTTGAGTTGCTGCCAGCTCTTATGTGGACAAATCCACTTGTGTTGCTGGTTAAAAAACTGAGTGCTCTACAGTCTCCCAAAACATTGTCTTATTGGAGCTTAACGTCTAATTACTTAACAATGCAATTAGAAATAATTACACTAAGTAGGTCCAAAGAAACCTAAATTTTTTTGAGTTGCTGCCAGCTGGTCTAACAGAGTCTTTCTCTGGTCTGGAAAGACCTAGGCATTTCTGAGTCTTGGAGCGCAATTACAAGATCGCACAACTTGACATAATCTAAAGACGCTAGAAGCATCACTGTGTGACAGAAAACTTGATTTAAATGTCAGCTTTTCTAATAAAGTGTCACTACGCCAAATAAAAACAATGCAATCATCATTGTGTTGCAAACACTACTTCATAGTGACATGGCAGCTGTTAGTTTATTCACCAAACTCAACAAATGACACATAAAGCCTCTTCATGAGGTTTAGGCACAAAGAACATGGTGATTAGTGGCATGCTGAGGCAGTAAAAGTGTCATTGAAATACACATAAAAATATCCATGCTGTTAAACCTTAGAGTAGATATTTCCCTTTTTATTCTTTAATTTTTAAATCAATTTATTACGTTGATTTTGGCTATGCCCATATAGTCCTAGTGAGATCAAGTGTCATATATTGGAGCAATAAACAGCAGGTTCGTATTCATATAATTACATTTACAATGCGAACAATCCATGTTTTTTCTTGAGTAATTTGTATTTGAAATGCTCAGTAGATGTTGCATTGCAGTGTGTTGTATGCATTAGTATGTTGTGCTCCTTTGAAATGCATTGGACTGACTCATTGACATAAATAAATTTAATTTTTAAACAGCATTTAATGTTATTATAATGCAGAGGAAAAGTAGTGTTCTCTCTAATGCTCTGATTTCTAGCCTGGTGTTACTACAGCACCTATCATTGGAGATTTTCAAAGGTTATAGAAAATGTCATTTGAATTTTATGACCTGCATGTGTACATGCTTTACATCTCTTATAGTGAATTTAGTTAAAGATATTTACAGCATATTATGTACATTAAAGACTGCTTGTGATGTCAGTGCTTTTCCCCCTGATCTATCTCTTCCTTCTTTTTAATCTCTCAAGCTCCTTGTGGTGGGAATGTGACAGGGTCTTCTGGATTCATCCTCTCTCCCAACTACCCACACCCCTATCCACACAGCAAAGACTGTGACTGGCTTATCGCAGTTCACTCTGACTATGTCATTTCTCTAGCTTTCATCAGGTAAAATGAAAACACATAACATAAACCATATGGATTGATGTATTCTTCACATGTGTGGATTATTTCAGTTATAGTGAAGTATTAGTCAAAAGAAATGTGGGATTTTTGCAGCATATGAACAGCCAAAAAGATTAACAAAAAAAAAAAAAAAAAAAGGGT
>VUQH01014588.1:3849-21065 GCA_015106775.1 Etroplus canarensis
AAAAAAAAAAGAAAAAAAAAAAAAAAAAACAAAAAAAAAAAAAAAAAAAAAAAGACAAACCGCCTCCAGATATCCAGTTGCAACACATCTACATGCTCGAAAAAGTGTATGATGAAGTCAATAATTATTTAAATCTACCCTTTACAGCATAATTATTTTTAAAAAAAAAGATGTTACTGAAGATAAAGCTGAAGGTTGAAAGCCCCGCAGACAAGCAACTGAAGATAACTGCAGTAAAGGAAAGTAAAGGAAAAGCGTCTCAAGGGAGGAAATGTTGCATTTAGTCATGAACATGGGGTCTAGACTTCCAAGCACTGATTTACTGCAAAGGGTTTTCATCGAGGTAGTAAAAACAATACATATATTTGAGCTCATGTTAGTTTGCCCAATTACTTTTAAGCCTGTGAAAATGGGGGCCTTGTATAAAAATGCTGTTACTTCCAAAGCAGTTATACAGTGTGCTTGTTAAATCCCTTTCAATTAAAGCTGAAAATCTGCACTTCAATCACAACTTATTGTTTGTTTTATTCAATTGCATCTGGAATGTTTGATTTACAAAAACTGTCATTGTCACATTACTTATTGACCTAATTGTAAAATCCAAGCAACTGAGAACTACAAAGTAAAGCAGCACAACTGCAAACAGATGTAAAAATTACAACATCGCACAACTGCAAAGATAACCATGATAACTAAGACAAGATTCAACACTGCAAAGAAGTGAAACAAAATACACATCCCAATTCCTCTATTGCTTTATCTGAAACATTTCTTTAGGCAAGTACAGCTTCTATAGTAGATGAGTCATTCTCTGCCTCATTTACCACCTTTATTAGTCTAACATCAGCAAATCACTTCATGTCTCTTACCATTGTCTTTTGCGTGCATTACTTTATATTACTGTGAGCCTCTTTAGCAAAAATGTCAGGGTTTTAATGTTCTCTATTAAAGTAGATGTCACGTTTACTGGAGTAAGTGTGGCACCCATTTATTTTATACCATTAAGAAAATCAATTCGGCATGCTTTAATTGTATTTGAAAAAGCTGGCAGCATGTGAAAAATTTTAATGCATCATGGTTTTAATGAGTAAACAGTCACATAATCGCAGTTCTTCTTGAAATGCACTTAACATCAGTAATAAAAAAATATACATTTTCCATTTGTCTGGCAATGGTATTTGTATGTGAAGCATTGCTTTCAATAAAAGTAATTTCAAAAATATTCAGTTAATGCTTAATGCTTTATAATAAAATTCTTTAGCAAGGCAGCTGTATTAAATCAGCATATTTGCTATAAATGCACTGGGTTACATAGAGTATGTTATAGGAAGATTTGCATATGGAGGTAGACATTTTTCTCTTACTGGTCTTGAAGTAAATAGTTTCCCATTACACAGGCCTTTAATAACCACTCTATTATTTTTAAAACATTATATTCATACTTGCAATGCGCCATTTTGCATTAATCAAATTTACAGGCAGCAGTTAGTATCATACAAACTATCACTGGGCATCTTTATAAGCATGACATTCAGTTTTACCACTTAGTTCAAAAAGGGACATCTAGCTTGTCATATCAAGTGCCCATCAGAGTGTCTGGGCCAACTTGCTTTTAATACAGGGACTCTTTTAACTAAGCTCCAAGGTCAAATTAAAATCCTAATTAAAAGCTTTCAGTTACCTGTTTATGTCATCAAGCAGTCAAAACATCATATTTGGCAGTATTAGAGTGGAACTGTTAAATTAATCTGTTTGGCAAAGCGGGTGGTAAAAAAGGAAATATCATGAAAGATTGTGGTTGTAAAATCTGCTAAATCTTAAGAAATCCAGGTTCTATTACTGTTTACCACAGTGTAGGCAAACTGAATAGAAATCACCAGCATGGTGCACTGAGCTGTACATAATAATTTGCTGTAATAATATCGAAATCAAGAATGAATCATTGATGGGCTTACAGCATGTCTCTGCCTTCCCAAATGCATGTATTTTACCAACTACGGTCATGTGAAAAAGAAAGTACACCCACTTTCAATTATTATGTTTTCTGTAACAGGACTTAAACAATTGTCTGATCCTTATTAGGTTCTAAAATCATTTTAAAACAATCTCAGATAAACCACAGTGCAAGACATATTACATCACGTTATCATCTATTTAACAAAAACTAAACCATAATGGAGAAGCCATGTGTGAAAGTACATCTCTAAGTATACCCCATTATTCATTGGCTTTTAGAAACACCTTTAGCAGCAATAACTTGAAGTAATCATTTTCTGTACCAGATGACTGAGGAAGTGCAGCTGAGGTGGTGAGGGTAATGGCCAAGAAGGGATTTGGTGTGTCCTCTGGACAGAGGAAAGACCTGGTGGTGATGATGTATGGTTTGAAGATGGTGGCACTGACGTAAAGCTGGAAGTGGCAGAACTGAAGATGTTGAGATTTTCACTGTGAGTGACCAGGATACACAGGATTAAAAATGAGTACATCAGAGGGACAGCTCATGTTGAGAAGTCAGAGAGGCAGGGCTAAGATGGTTTGGACATGTTCAGAGGAGGGATAGTGGATATATTGGACAAAGGATGTTGAAGATGGAGCTGCCAGGCAGGAGGAAAAGCGGAAGAGTACAAAGAAGGTTCATGAATGTAGTGAAAGAGGACATGCAGAGGGTTGGCGTGAGGGAAAGGGATGCAAGGGTTAGGGTGAGATGGAGGGAGATGATCCGGTGTGGCAAGCCCCTAATGGGAGCAGCCGAAAGAAGATTAGCGACTAGTTAAACTATTTGTCTTCCAATGATTGAAGTCTTGTAAGCACCACAGTCGCAATTACGCTGGAACTGATGATCTGTTATCATAATAATTAACAGAGTGTGAAATATAATGTTGAACTATAGGAGCACACACACACAGACTGATGATACCTGAATGTATCATTCAAGGAAAGGTTTTTTTTTTTTTTTAAAGTAAAGAAAAATAGCAGAAATACAGAAAACAGAGGACAGTTTTGAAACCTTATATACTGTGTGTATATGTTTAAAGAGGATATCATGTCTTCTTTGTTTTTTTTTAATGTTTCAAGCCAGGTAAGGGAATTGTTTTCTTATTCCTCTACCCATATTAGAATGCAGTCAGCTAATTGGATCCATCATTTACTTCCATTTTACTCCCGCACTGCTTACTATTCGCCAGTCAGTGTATGACACATCCTGTATGCGTGGGTTTAAATGTCACCTTCTTTAAGCTGATCCGCAATCAATAGCAAGGCTCTGATGAAGTCCCACAGTGGCCAATCAGACAGCAGAGGTCAGTATGGGTGAGAAGACACAGGCTGAGCTGCCACTTTATCTCACTAAAAACACATTGTGGTGTAATAGAAACGGAAATCGATTTCAACAAAATTTGTTTGGTATACATCTGCAAAGACACACTGATGGCCAATAAAACATTAGGGTTAGTTTACATAGAGGTCTGTTATTAATGCACTACTAGATTACACATATTGTAACATTATTTTTCAGAACGTAAGGTTCACTTTGCAATAAATGTCATGTGAATAGACTGTATGAACATTTAGGTGTGTTATTGTCAAGACTTTGCAGGCCCCTTGTACACAGGTAAATGGCATTAAGTACTTCACAAATATACAGTAGACTACAGCTCATTATGTCCTCATCATAGTCTGAGGATTTTGTGTTTAAAAATTTGTGTGATTTTGACAATGGTTTCAGAGTATTTTTTGTTTTTGTTTTGCTTTTTTCTTTACTTTTGGTACTGTGTATTCTAACTCTCAAATAATATTTGATCCTCAGTTCATTTTTCATCATAGTTCTAATCTACATTTGCATTTGGACTATTATTAGTTCCCTCTGTCACCTTAGTGAATTCCTGATATACTCTCATCCCTCTGTGAAGTTCAGTTTTGTGTCTGCTTTCTCAGTTACAATTGTTTCTCACTTCCTGTTTTATTTTGATAGCTGTTATGTCTCATGTCTGGTTTTTCAGCTTTATTTCATCCCCTGACTCTTGTCCTGATCATTGCCACCTGTGCTCCCCTCCCTCCTGTTCCTCATTAGCTATTAGTCTGTGTCTATTTTTACCCAGTGTCTATTTTTCAGTTCTCCTTCACATCTCCCCTCTGCCAGTTTATGTTTCAGCTCCCTGCATTACTTGCCCTGTTTGTATTTCTCATGGACTATTATAATGATATCACAGCTTTAATAAAGATCACTTTGAATTTTCTTCACCCTGCTTCCTGGAATTCAGCATTTGGGTCCACAAATTCTCCACATTCCTCACATACTGAAATATGACAGTCTGTACAAAAACAGATTATATTTCTGATTACTCATTTCATACAATTGTTCTTTAAAACTCTCTGCCCTTTTTTGACCCTGCATATCTTTTAGCCTCTTTTACTCTTTAGAGGTCTCTATTGTAATGTGTGTGCCTTTTTTTTCTTGTGTGGTATTCAGTAGATGATAAAGTCTACTGTAAGTAAAGTCTTGTTATCAGTGCTGGTTCTAGCTTGTCATGTTTGCATGGGTAGCTAGAAATCTGGCATCCTCTTTATCTGAGATGGTTGTTTTTGTATGTGGTCTCTTGCAAAAAATAAACCAAAAAACAACAAAAAACAAAACCTGACTAAGCTAATATTTAAAAAATTAATTTTTTCCAATCTATATTTAGCAGCTATAGGACAATTTCTTACAGAAGAGGATTAAAGTAATACAATTTTGGACATACATTCTCTACAGTTATTAGACACATATAAAGGTAGATTCTGTCCAAATCCAATCAATCAGTGAGTAAGTATGTTTGCACATCACCCGTGCCCATAGCTAGAACCATTGTTGCATCATGAGATCCTATTAGGACATTGTTCTGCACTGACACAACAGCTGTGTGCCCTCCCTGTTGAACTAGTATGCTTAGTGTTCCCAGGATCAATTAACTTAACCCTTTTGGAGAGATATACTGTACATGCAAGTCCAAACAGTTCTCAAAATCTCAACCAAGCAACCAACAACTCTTGTTGAGAAGTTTGGATGTTTCTGTATTTACCAAATCTGGACTTCATTAGTATTTATAGAATGGCATCTTTTAACAATTTTAAGCTCTATAATAGTACAAGCTTTTACTTAATTACTATACATACTGTGATTGTTTCAGTGAGTCTACATAGCACTTAATAAGAAACAAAATCCCAAAGGATGTCAGATTTTCAGGGCATGCAAAACTGATGTAAATTGGGGCAAAGATTCCCTTTCTGATGCAACCCTCCCCATATACATGGGCTTGGGACCAGCACTGGACAAAACATCCATAATATATGGTTGCCAAATCAAATCAATTTTTTTAATGTTTCTGTTAGTGTATTGTAGTCGAGCCTCAACTGTTGAATACATCTTCGGCAGTTAGTGCATTGGTTGTCAAGTTAACACACTGGCAAGGTAAATTACTGTATTATTACAGCAATTTCATTGAAAGCTCTACATAGTTTGCCTCTCATTTACCTGACACCTACAGTTACATGCAAGTGGCAAAACTCTATGCACTGTGCTGGCTTGATTTTTTTGGATGACTTTGAGGCACAGAATGTTACCCAGCAATACCAAATGTATGATTTTTTTACACTGGAATAAAATGGTATTATGCTACAATCCAGTAGGAACTATTTTATATTTAAAGGTTTAGCTTGCATATTTTTGGTTGAAGATTTGTGTTTTTCCTTTTTCCTATTTAAATAAATTATTTTTTGTAATTAATTTATTTTCATGGGCATTTTTCATATCCTGTCATTGAAAAAATGTTAATAATGACAGATATGAAAATCATGATCATTACCGTTTCTTCAAATTTTTTGAACCTTATATTTTTGAAATGCACTATTACATTAAATTTAAAAAAATTAAACAAAAATTTCTGTTACTTACTATCATTACAGGTATTGTACAGCAGAATACCAATTCAAAAGGCATTCAAAGAAATAATGACTCATCCAGACAGTTATACAAAGCTTTCTGAAAACAATATGTTCAACACAGCCTCCTTGTGAAACCTTAGTTTCTCCTCTGTATAATTCCTTTCCTGTACTTCAATATATGTGCAATCAGTTACAACTGACCGTCTTTCAAGTTTGTATGGACATAAGGAAAACCATCTGTGAAAATGAAACATCTGTGCTTCTTGCTAAAACACATAAACCTTTCACTTATCAGTTACATTCAAAAACAAAGTAGCAAGTGTGTTGTATTAGAAAACTAATTTACTCAGTGAAACGAAGGTGTTTGATTTTCTGTCAGTGATCTATCAAATCTCCAGAGTTTCACAAATACCTGTGTCGTGGGAGAAATCTGTGGTTTGGTATGTTTAGATGGCATTTATTACCCAGCCAGGTGCTTAATGATATTCATAATTAAGCCAAAGAAAGTTCACCAATTTGTAGAAAAGTGGCAAAACCACCACAGCTATAGGTGCTTCAGTTAAACTGTGAGCATATGAAGGTGTTGCCTGCTGACTTTGTTTTGACAGTACTACTTAATAGTATAGCATCTAGGGATACAATTCCTTAACTGATTGTTTAAAAAAAAAGATTAGTAAATGTGAGTAAAATATTCAGTGCAAAATTAGCTCAGTTACAAATTTAAAGAATAGATAAATACTAAGTTGCTTGAACTGAAAATGCAACTGCACATGTCATCATGACTTTACTTAAAATTAGTATTTAGTGACTGATCTGACACAATTCACAGTGCCTAACACAGCAAAAAAGTTGGACTCTTTCACAGTACACAAGCCATAAAAAATAAATGAAAAAAAATGCATGTATGTAAATGTCCAGTTAGTTGCGAAGGTGCTTGTGAAGCTGCAAGCTTTTCAGACTATTTTTTTTTTTTCTTGAGTAAATTCTTGTTATGTTTACTATTAAAATAAAGATACCAGTAAGATGCAAATCAGAACAGTTGGGAATTTCATAATACTTTGTTGTTGCATATGTTAACTCAGTGGGATGCCATAGCTGTTTCTTTTCTATCAGAAGTTGCAGATTTAAAAAAAATAAAATAAAAAAAGAAAAGGTTTAATTGTGATATTGTCTTTTTTGCAATACAGTAATTCTATGCTCTAACTCACTTTTAATCTTTTGTCTGCCAATATCATCTTTACATTTCTTCTGCTAAGTACACTGGCAGTTACCCCTTACAAGAAACCACAAGGGATGTGGTCAAATGCCTTCTCCAAATCCACAAAACACATGTACTGGTTGGGCAAACTCCCACAAACCCTTGGGTATCCTTCAGAGGGTAAAGAGCTGATCCGATATGCCACAGCCAGGACAAAAACCAGATTGTTGTCTTCAGACTGCTTAACCTGTGCTGTCCCTCTGATGTACTCATTTCAAACCCTGTCTGTTCTGTTCACTGCTCGTGAAAATATCAACATCTTCATCTCTCCCACTTCCAGTTCCTCTGCTTATCTTTTTGTTAGCGCCACCATCTCCAAACCATACGTCATAGAAGGTCTCACTGCCATCTTATAAACCTTCCCTTTCACTTGTGCTGCTATTCTTCTGTCACAAAGCACCCCCACAGTCATCTCTAGTCACTTCACACTGCCTGTGCTCTGCCCATTCCTTTGGATGGTTGACCCCAGGTATTTAAACTCATTCAGCTTCACTACCTCTACTTCTTGCATCTTCACCATTGCACCTGCATCCCCTTCATTCACACACATGTATTCTTTCTTTCTTGTAGTGACTTTTGTTCCTCTTCTCGTCAGTGCTTACCTCCACCTCTCCAGGCTCTCCTTCAATGCCTCCCTGCTCTCCTACTCTCTGCCTGACCTCCTGTTTGAATCTGTCCATCACCATTCCAAGCAAGAAGGGGCTCAGAGCCCATCCCTGATGTAATCCTACCCCCACCTTGAACCCATCTGTTACCATGGTTACATGCCTTATCTTATTTTAGTGTCCCTCCATTTAGAATATTTTTCCTTCAAAAGATATTTTTTTGTCTGATGGAAATTATATCCTTCCTTCTTGTTAATTAAGGTCAACAAATGCTAATAGTTCAAATGCTAGCAATCTACTTGGATTAGATCTTTGCCACTTGCAGTTATTTTATAAGTTGCGAATGCTTTAAGCTGCTTTGCTGTCACTTTGACTTTATAATAAAGTGTCTTATCATTTTTTTTGTTGTTTTTTTTTTTTTTGCCTTCACTGCCTTTACAACCCAAATAAGTCAAAAAAGAAGGAAAAGGATTAGTGTGTTTTTAAAAAGTAAAGCACAAGTGCAAATCTCACTAACTAAAAACAGTCTATAGTTCAACAAGCATAGAAAACCTCTGAGAGTAATTATTCATTCGACAACTTCAGCATCCAAGTAGTTTATATTTGTCTGTAAAGTTTATATAGAAAGTATTGAAAGGGAAACATTCTTTTTTTGTTTCTCTGAACATATGCTTTTCCTGTAAAAATGCATATCCATCAAGCATGGCTCTTGTTTCACCATGACAGAAATTAATTAAACTGTCAATGTGCAAAGAGTTATTTGACCATCACTATCGTTCTACTCCTACAATTATTGTATTTTAAGCAAAGTCCTTTACAATGGTTCAGAGTTGTTCAGAAAAAAGAAACACAATCTTTAATTATTTGTGGTGGTCACATGGAAAAGAAATCACCCTTATTCTACTTTTGTCAGTCTCCTGTCCTTGAACCAGATATTGATTCTCTGCCATGTCCCAGGAGAACTGTTCTGCAGCTCATTTTGCAGTATTCAAAAACTATCACAGATTGGAATGGAAAAAGAATATTTTCACTAGCATTAATGTAATATTTCATTATTAAAATTAGAATGTCATTAACCTTTATCTACAATATTGTAAGAGGGTCACTTATCTAAATTAAAATTAAGAGGAGCTAATTCCAGTATACTATTTTACAATTCCATTAAAACTGCTTGATATCTGCCAAATACTTCCTTTACCAATACTCCACTGCCATACCGCGTTTTTTGAATTTGAGCTTGGTAGTGTTTTTTTGGGGGGGTAATCCTGATTATAAAGTGACAACCAGACAGAGGAAACACATGTGCTTTCAGCATTGTAGAAGGACAAAAATGTAATGTTTCTGTGTGTCCTATAATGGTATTTGCACTTGTTTTCTATCCACGGAATAATCATAATTTTTACACTGTATGTAATGGAATGCATATGTCTTATAGTCTTGTGTAATTAAACATCCCTTAGAAATGCATTGCAGTAATCTCATCATTTGGCTAGCCTTAGCCACACTCCATGGAAGTAAACAAGAATTATTATTTTATTGTTATTATTTTTTATTATTATTTATTATTTATTCATTTTAGTTTAATATCATCTTCTTGGCACCAACATCCCTGACAAATCTATCTTTGTCAGTTCCGTCAGGGATGGTGTGTCTTGGGGAAGGATGTGTTTTGCTGTGCTGGTAGCTAGTAATCTCAAGAAGGCAAGAGGAGGGGGCTACAGAGCAATTAATAAAATTGTGTAATTACCTTTTCATAAACATCTCCCAAAAAGTATTGTAATATAGGCAATGTAGCTGAATCACCACATAAGACTGTTTTGTTGGCTCCTTTGTGTGACTACCTAGCACATGCAGTCATTCATTCATTCATTCATTCATTCATTCATTCATTCATTCATTTTCTTCCTCTTATCCAAATCAGAGTAATGATTTAGATAAGAGGAAAAATAACTAAAAAAAAAATTACACACTCTTGAAAGACTAACTCATTATGCACTGCAAACTATAATAAGGATAAAGGCCAGCAAGTCTCTCACAGTCACTTGTCCTAAACTGTTTCTTCACACATCTCCCCATTCACTGTAGGTGTTTTGCACAATACTAGGGGTTAGTTATCTTCAACAAAAACTGATCACTATACAGTAGGTATTTCTACCATTACCAGTCAGAAGTGGCAGATTTTTTTTTTTCTTTTCATTGGTCTGGAAAAGAATAACAATGAAAAATGTTGGGCTTATGACAAGAAGGATCATAATTTGTCACAGTCTTAAATGTTGGCTGCGGCTGAGATCGGACCAGTGACCTGAAACCAAGTCATTCAATATTATCTTTAACAATTATTTAACTAGTTAAGTACTTATATGTAATGCAGGGCTTTCAAACGTATGGTCTAAAATAATAAAAGGTGATAAGCAGCACACCAAAGGGTCCATCTGGCCCACTAGATGGCTTTGGAAAATGTGATCATTTCAATTCAATTTAAATTCTGTTTTATTTAAATAGGACCAATTCACAACAAAGTCACCTCAAGGTGCTTTACACCTTAAGATAAAGAAAGACCCCAGAGAGACAACTGCGGGAAGGAAGAACTCCCTTTTGACAGGAAAAAAATTTCCAACAGAATCAGATTGAGGGAGGGGCAGCCATATGCCTCGAATGGTCGTGGAAAGTGAAGAGTGAAAGGAGAGCAAAGATAGACACACACTATGGGAGAGAGAAGAAAACAATTAATGCTTAAACCTATTGCAGCATAGCAAAGCCCTGACTACAAGCTTTATCAAAAAGGAAAGTTTTAAGTCTAATGCTAAATGTAGAGAGGATACCTGTCTCCCAAATATAACCCGGGACCTGGTTCCACAGGAGATTTTAAAAAAATTTAGGAACCACATGTAGGCCTGCACTCTGCAAGTGAAGTGTTCTGTTAAGAAAATATGGTAGAATAAGGTCTTTACGATATGATGGAGCCTGATTGTTCAAGACTTTGTGTGTGAGTAGAAGGATTTTAAATTCAATTGTGGGTTTAACAGGGAGCCAATGAAGTGAAGCCGATATAGGAGAAATATGATTTCTCCATTTAGTCCCTGTCAGTACACTCTCTGCAGCATTGTGGATCAGCTTAAGGCTTTTTAGGGACCTTTTTAGAATAGCCAGATAGCAATCAATTACATTAATCAATCCTAGAAGTAATAAATGGGTGAACTAGTTGTTCAGCGTCCCTCTGAGACAGAATGTGTCTGTTTGGTGATATTGTGAAGGTGAAAAAAGGCAGTCCTATATATTTGTTTAATGTGAGCATTAAAGGACATACCCTGGTCAAAAAAATAACTCCCAAGATTTCTCACAGTGTCACTGGAGGGCAAAATAATGTCCAAAATAAATACCTGGTTAAAAGTGTGTTTGAAGTTTTTAGGGCCAAATAAAATAACTTCTCATTTTTTCTGAATTTAAAAGTAAAAAATTACAGGTCCAATACAGGTTAAATTAATTGGTTTGCATCATCTGACTTCATGGATAAATGTAGCTACTACGGTCGCTGGTATCACTAACTTCGCATTCCTTAAAATGGAGTTGCCTTAGACCTAAGTTTGTTCGTTAGCGGGTGTGTCGCTGAGCAGGGAAATTCAATTTGAAATGTGATTGGCCTGGTGGTTTACTGAGGGCTTCTGATTCAGACTATCCTTCCTCCTCACAGTCACCCAGGCAGCCTGGTATCCCGGCTGCTCTGGATTTCACAAGGAGGGCATACATTTTGGACTTTTAAAGTGACAAAGACATAACCTATGGCCTGGCATGTGTATATAATCCTAAGAAAGTAAGGAAGAAATGTATTATTATTATTATTATTATTATTATTATTATTATTATTATTCAGTTTAATGACAGAAATGTTGTCTTTTTTCACTATACACAATTTACTTTTCTGTTTCTTTACACAAGAAAACCCAGACATTTTCTCTGAATTCACATATAATTTTTGTTTATACTTCTTATCGTGTAAGCCCCATGAAAAATCTTGATGAGTTTCTTTTTTTGATACAGAAACATTTCCTTATAATGTAGAAAAACTGAGACATATTGATAAACCTGTATTTATTTTCCTTAAGAGGGTTGAATATATAGCTTGACTTAACATTATTTATTATTAGATCTATTATTATTTTTAATAGATCATCAGTAGTTTTACTAGTCCAGCCCACGTAATATCAAACTGGTTTGTATATGGCCCATGTAAAATTCCCATGTATATTCATCTACACAAATAAAATTCTGGATTGTTATTACAGGACACTATATCATAAAACAGAGTGATCTTGGACAAATACTGTCTCTTTACATTATAGATGAGATGGTATAGATGGAGAAACTGCAGTAGAGTAAGAACCATACCCACTTGGTCCCCAAAAAGCATAGAGTGGAAGCCTTGATCACAGTTCAAATTACTGTCACGTAAACAGAAGTACTCAGAAATCTAAAGCTAAATGACAACAGTTCTTAAATAGACATTACTGTGCTTTAGAGTATTGGGGAACATTTTTAGCCACATTGATGGTTCTAGGGATAAAGATGTTGATCTGTTTTTCTGGTGGTTGGCCAGTCCTCCACATCAAACTGGTTGTACCAAAATTTGATACATATTTTACAGAGACAAAACCCTAATGAACAGCTGCTGAACTGATGCCAGTGGTGTCCAGTGAAGAGAGTCTAATAATTGCAATACACTTTTTTGGCACCGTGTCCTTTTCCCAGCTTGTGTAATGTAATGTGTGCAATCATTATGTGTAGCTCATGTCTAAATCTATAGGTCTCACATTTCTATGGGCCCCTACATCTCCCATGATTCCATTATACTGATCTCAATCCTGCTGACCTAAACAATTCTCTACTATTTCTAACTCTGTGTGTTTGTGTATACGTTCCTGTTATCTCCCACACAGTAATAACAGCTCTTTGGCCCCGAACAGAAGCTAAGAGCTAAGACATAACTTATCACTGTAAACATAATAGACTTATTTAACAGTGTGTGCCATCTTGCTGATAGTTTATCATTGAAAAATTAATGTCAGAAAACCATCCCACCACCCACACATACACTTATTTACTCATATCACTCACTCACCAATAGAATGCACTGGCACTGCAGAATGCCTGCCCTTCTCAGCAGCACAGCCTCCTCATGGGTAAATAATAGTCAAACTCTACAATAGTGCTAGAAGCTTTTGAAGAGGATATATAAAGCAGAATATGGTTGCCTGTGTAAATAATATATTGTTACTGTATTTTCATCATGATTGAAACGCAAGAAATTTAGCATGTAAACTATTTTAAAAAATCCAGCACCTTCTGGAATTATATCCATAATCACACTTATTCTGACAGCAGTAAGTATGTCCCCGTAGTGTAATCATCTACACATTCGCTGAAAGGTCCCTGGTTCGATTTCAGGTGGTTACACAAGCCCCTCTCACCATGCAGGGTTGCATCAGGAGTAGCTGAAGGCTCATTCTGAAAGTAGCAAGCAGTAGGAATGTTGAGGTTCAGCTGGGGGGCCGGCCATAAGGTCAACAGCTCTGGACCCCAGTAGTGTCTTAAAGCCCCTACACCTTCATCATGTACAACATGCTATACAGGGACTCAATATGCATGGTGGCCATAATGCACAAAGAAATATAATGTATGTTTGCTACTTTCTTTAAGACCTAGGCATGGTCCTGAATGTAAGAGGTGATTTTGAAATGACTGGTTTGATATAGTAATCCATAAATTTCGAAAGAGGTACTCTGTTTGAATGATTTCTCCTCCGTCCTTCAATAGTGTTGTGGTTTACACATTTGCCTCGCATATGAAAGATCCCTGGATTGAATCCAGGCAGGGGCGCAAGTTATTTTCATAATGGGAGGTTTCTGTTAGGATGGGCATCCGGTGTAAAATCTTTGCCAGATTACCTATCCACATTCTTTTGCTGTGAGGATCCCTTGGAGAAGTGCAAGGTAGCATCTGAAAGTACTTACTATTATCAGTCTTCTTGGTGGATTTTCCAAGTTTTGTGAACTTTTGGAAGCATGTACAAAGAAGTGAAATGTGGGTGTTGACAGTAAGAAGTGGTTTGAGTAATATTAAATGTTTTGATAGTTTTTTCTGCTGTGAAACTTGTCACAACTGGAATCTTTTGTAACTGCCTTGAATCTAAACTTCACAGTATCTCTTCAAGTCTGCAGAAGGGGACAGTAGCTGACATACTTTGGTTGCACTAACACTTGAAGTGTGCGGTCTTGGTTGTTTATAACAAAGACATTCTGTGATAAAATAATAGTCTAAAGAGACTTTCTAGGTGTGAGATTTTTTCCTTTATGTTGTCACTGTTCCGCTTTGATCATTGGTGTATGTTGCAAGTCAGCATCGATCAGAGTCCAGTTTCTTTCTATGTGAGCACACCAGTGATGGTGGAGTGAACAAGGTGACAGCGCTGGGAAAAGAATGAGACAGAGCCTACATCATCTGAAAACCTGCAGGCAAATCAATAAAAGATCAGAGTTTTGTCTTTGGTTCAGCTGTTGACAGGATTCCTGTGGGGAGCAGGTGGGGCTAATGGTAACCTTAGTCTGCTAAGAGATATTCTGTCTCACCCTTTGAGTGATCAAATGGCTCCAGTGATGGCTGAGGTCAGGGATACATTTAATTTAAGCTTTATCAAGAACAGAATTTTTTGTGATTTGATAATTTACTCAAAAAATATAGTGCAAATTTTGCATACAAAATATGCTTGATATTAGCAAATAGATTTGTTAGTGTGCACAATTTTCCCCTTGGGATTTGTGTATCTATATATGTCCGGGTGACTCACTCACTTTAAATGTCAGAGTCTACAAAGGTTCGTGCATTGTCACATTTTATTTAATTCGTTGAAGAAATTAAAACATCTTTGCCCGTAAGACCAAATAGCAATCAGTGGATTGCTCGACTGGAAATCAGAACAGCCGCACAAACTGCATACTTCTTATAAATATCACAGATGACTGAGGTTGCCTCTCTGTCACACAAATCAGATAACCTTTTCATTAAGTTGCAAATACATTAAGTATATGTTCACAGCCATAGATTGAAGTTATACTGTAACTTAATGAAAATGCCCTTTGAGTTGGGAGCCTCTTCAATATGTTGCAAATGCATCTCTTAAATTTTATGGACAGAATTTCTAGGTGTAACTAAGTGATGCAGGCTTTCAGGTTTAATGGACAAAGGTCACCCCTGTTTTTTGGGGATGATGTGGTCCTTTTGGCTCCATCAGGAAGTCACTTCCAGCTCACACTGCAGAAGCAGAAAGGAGAATTAGAACCTCCAAATCTGAGGCTATGATTTTCAGCCAGAAATAAGTATAAGTGGAGTGCCTACTCTGGGTCAATGAGGCATTGCTCCTTCAAGTGGAGGAGTTCAAGTATCTCAGGATCTTTTTCATAAGTGAGGGAAGAGTGGAGCAGGAGTTTGACAGATTGGTGCAGCCAAGATGACGATTTCCCAATCGATCTGCATTCTTAACCTCACTAATTGTCATGAACTTTAGGTAGTGACCAAAAGAATGAGGTCATGGATACAAGCAGTGGAAGTGACTTTCATTCAAAGGGTGTCTGGGCTCTCTCTTAGATGTAGGGTAAGGAGTTCAATCATTCAGAAGAGACTCAAAGTAAAGATGCTATTGCGCCACATCAAAAGTAGCCAGTTGAGGTGGTTCAGGCGAGAATGCCTTCGGGGTAGCTCCTAGGTGAGGTATCTTGGACATGTCCTACTGGGAGGAGATGCTTGGGTAGACCCAGCACCCACTTTCGACTGGCATGGAAACATCTTGGTATCTCCTCAAAAGTGGAGGAGATGGCCAAGGAGAGGGAGGTCTGCTGTCCCTGGATTTGGATAAGCATCAGAAAATGGATAGGTAGATTGATGGATATGTTCACAGTATAAATAAATGAACACTTTTATTGGTTGACAGAAAAAACGTCTCTTATCGCTCTGTTTTCTGCTACTTATTGGTGAGTTAGGGCTTTGTGGAAGTAAGAAGAACAGACTGTTCAAACAATTGTGCCAGCAATGTTTCCCAGGTCACAGCTCCCAACTAATGTCTGTGAAGTAGGAACAGCTGTTTTTATACACAGGACTTTAGCGACCAGCTCCAGTTTCCTGGGCACCTGCTAGGAGAGGTGTTTTGAGGATGTTCTACTATGAAGAGGCCCCTGGGCAGACCCAGGGCATGCTGGAGAGATAGTTTCTCTCAGCTGGTTTGGGAAAGGGAGGTCTGAGCTTCTATCAGTCTTGTGCTCAAAGCTTGTTCCTGTGATTAGTGCCCATATATAATGCCCATAATTTTGACTGGTAGTGTGTATTTGTGGATGACACAACAAACTGTATTCATAGACCCCCATTTCTGAAAGCTTTCCTGAGCCCATGCAATGATTTCCATGACAGAATGATGCCTGTTTGCAATGCAGTACTGCCTGAAGGCTCAAAGATCACAAGCATCCAGTATTGGTTTTTGGCTGTGTCACTTGCACACCCTTGAATACCTCCAGATTCTCTGATTCTTTTGATGATATCATGTACTGGAGATGATGGTAAATTCAATATCTTTCCATTTTTTCATTGAGGAACATATTTCTAAAATTGCCTCAGAATTTGTAAGCACAGTTTGCTGAACCTCTGCCCATCTTTACATCTGAGAGACTCTGTCTCTCCAAGGTGCTTGTTTTATACACGATCACATTACAGCCTGTTGCCAATTGACCTAATTAGTTTCAACATGTTCCTGAAGCTGTTTCTTTTGTAGCACCACTTACTTTTCCAGACTTACACTACCATAATAGTGGAGTATGGCCAAGCATGTCCAAGCATGTCTTTTGACTGGTATCTATCTATCTATCTATAGATCCCAGGCCTCTGGTAGAGGCCTGGGAGCATGAAATGCAATTTGTTCCTTCAAAATGCACCTCTTCTTCTTTCTGCTGCTCCTGTTAGGGGTCCAAACCATCTCAGCCTTGCCTCTCTGACTTTGTCTCCAAGCTTCTCAACATGAGCTGTCCCTCTGATGTACTCAGTTCCAATCCTGTCCATCCTGCTCACTCCCAGGGAAAATCTCAACATCTTCAATTCTGCCACCTCCAGCTCTGCCTCCTGTCTTTTTGTCAGTGCCACCGTCTCCAAACCATACATCATAGCAGGTCTCACTACCGTCTTGGAAACCTTCCCTTTTACTCTTGCTGCTATCCGCCTGTCACAAAGCACCCCTGACACTCGTCTCCACCCACTCCACCCTGCCTGAACTTTCTTCTTCACCTCTTTTCTGCTCTGTCCATTGCTTTGGATGGTTGATCCCAAGTATTTAAACTCATCCACCTTTGCCACCTCTACTCCTTGCATCCTCACCATTCCACCTGCCTCCCTCTCATTCA
>VUQH01014595.1:3830-19664 GCA_015106775.1 Etroplus canarensis
TGTTGATTCCAAAACGCTGGGAGAGGAAAAACCAAACGCATAAGTGTCATTCTGTCTGAACCTGGTGAGACTTCTGCTGTTTTCATTCTACACTGTGAGCTCTTCAGAGATCGGCAGCAGATCAGCCAGGCTGTCGGCTCCAGGCCGTGAGGAGGTTTGAGCCCCAGAACTGTCATATTTCCTTATTGTGAGGTGGGTTTTAGTCTTCTTTCGGCTGCTCCCGTTAGGGGTCGCCACAGCGGATCATTTATGAATCCGCATATTTGATTTGGCAAAGTTTTTATGCCGGATGCCCTTCCTGACGCAACCCTCACCATTTACCCAGGCTTGAGACCGGCACTAGGAATACACTGGCTTGTGGGCCCCTGTGAGTTGGGTGTTAGTAATTTGGTGAATTGTAGACTTTGTTTAGGATGTATTACTACAAAGGAGTACACTAAACGCTAACGTGATTTTCTTGAGTGAGACACGGGAAAAGAAACAAGTGGGGGGGGGTTGGTGCCTTGCTCAGGGGTGCACCTGCAGTCCTAAAGAGGTGGGAGAGCTGACACCTTCTCTGGTCTGGTCTTCAGTCCACCACCGTATGCATTGGTCCATTACGGGTCTTGAATTGGTGGGTCCCAAGTAGGCCACCGGGTCCAGGTTGGTATTGAACCAGCGGCCTCAGCAACCCTCTGCTTGTTTATGTGACTGGTGGTGTTTGAAGTACGTGCCCCTAGTGGCCTTTTTGTGCCTCCACAGCACAGGTGTGATGTTTCTGGGCTGTCCATCTGTTACAAATCTTGTTGCTGCTACAGGAGCTGACTCGTTTGCTGGATCTTCACCACAGTTTGTGTGATTGATACGTATGATGACATGAGACTGTGGGGTTGAAGGTCAAGGTCAAACAACTCTGGTATGAGGTGGAGCCATGTTTGGTTTGGATTGTGCTAAACTCAGACCACGAGGGCAGTGATGGGTTTGTGTGCACTGCTGTCAATAAATCCGAGTCTGGACCTTACAAGGGACTAAGTCATGCTATGTTGACCCCTGCTTCAGGATGCTAAACTGCTGGAATACTTTGAGTCTAGCTGGACTGCATGTTAAGGCTGCTGTCACATCTTCCTCCTTTCGTTCTGTAGCTGCACAAGCGGACAGTCCACACGGTGTACATCGTTCAGCCCAGAAGAAAGGATGCCGACAAGCTGCTGCTAAAAACGCTGGCTCCGTCCAAGTCTTCTAACGCCTCTTTCAAGGTAAGCGTACCAACGCGTTCTGTATGGAAAAATGACTGGTGTGAGGAAAAAAACTGGCTTCATTTGTCTAAACCTTTGCAGAGAGTCCTTCTGAAGGAAATCCCAGAGCTCCAGAACTACATTGATCGGAGCCAGCTGCCATGGTCGCTGGGTGGATACTTCATGTACCGTCACCAGAGCTGGGTTGCCTTCATTAAGGTACCTGAGAAGTCTTTCTGGGAGCTGAGCGTGCAGAAAGCTAGCTGGGCATAAGTCTGAGTTTAGATGGTCAAACTTGGAGATGCTGTGTATCATGACCGTCTCCCTTGCTTGGGTAGTTTTAAATATGACAGGTCACTTGACTGGGGAAATGATGATGTGGTACACTCAGTACTGTAACAAACCAAACATGAAGAATATGGGGGGCAGACACACACCCAGCCCTCAAGCCTTTGACCACCACTGGACGAGCAGCTGAGGGTCAGTAATGGAGGACAGTTTGTTTTTTAACTGTGTCCTGAGGAACATGTCTGCCCCAACTATTATAACAAGTAATGTTTATGCAACACATAACCAGCAGTCTGATTTAAGGCCAAACTTATGAATGTGTCTTGTGATGAGTCAGGGGATTTCACACAGAGCAGCATTGTTCTGTCTGTACACACACACACACACACACACACACACACTGCTTGAGTTTGGAGTAGCAGATGCAGTGACTCTGGAAAAGCCGCTGCTGTACAGTCCAAAGACAGACTGCTCGATCTGACCGGAGATGCAGGCGTTGTGATGGAGAGCGTGCTCGGCTCGCTCGCATTAATTTATTGATGAGATGTGTCCTGGCAGCCGGCATGTATTGTCGGTCACCTTGGTGAAGCTTGTGAAAATGCCTCATGCAATCAGTGGACCTTATTAGCAAGTGAAAGAAGCCCTGTTTCATCAGATTATACATTAGACTGGACTGTCTATTGCTGAGCTGTGGCAGCTCTCTGCCTATGGGACACTCAGTGTGGGACGCAGGCTGCCAATCTCCATTAGTTCAGCTTGTGGATTATGTTGGGATTTAATAGGCTATCAGCTCGTCCAAGTGTAAACCCCGTGCTTAATTTGAAGCTGATGAAATGAACGTTAGTAAAGTCAGACTGTGAAATCCTGTGGTTGCTGACAGATCTACAGTCCCGTTATGTTTAATGTGACTCTGGCTCCATGCTGCTCCCTGCAGGAGATTGACGCGTTTGTCCAGAAGTTCCTGTCTGTGGTCCAGCGGCTGCCTTCGTGCATCTCCACGCTGCAGGCTCTGTCGAAGCTGCCGCTGCCCACCGCCTTCAGCGAGCTGCGGCAGTTCTGCGCCACCAACGAAGCAAAGTTTCAGCAGCTGAGGAGGTCAGGTTTGCCACGGCTTGTTTTCTCATCGAGCGGCTTCGGTTCAAAAGATGGCCTGCTGCTTATTCTTTTATAATATTTTAATAGGTCTCACGGAAGTAAGAAACATGTTTCAAACAGTAACTCAAACCCTGTGTAGTTCAGTGCACGTCGCCACAGAAGGCTGCTGACAGTGGCCCAGTCGTGGAGGGTAAGCCACAGAAGGTCACTGCTGAGGAGGCTGGCTGTTCACAGCATGCTCTGCAGATCTGTGGATAATGCACGGATCCGTGGAACGTTGATTGGAAGGAAAGGTGTGGTAGGAAAAGATGCACAAGCAACAGGGATGACCACCGCCTTTACTGGCTTGAGGAGAGGACTGAGGCTACCGCGCACACACACACGTTCAGGAAACCGTCCCTGATATCAAACCACTCCTGAACCAGAGACCAGTGTCTCACCTGGGCCGAGGAGAAGAAGAGGTGGACTGTTGTCCCCTTCACATGGAAGTAAATTTGACATTTCTTTAGGAAATCCAGGCCTGAGAGTCCGGAGGAAGTGTGGAGAGACACTGAATCGAAGGCGTCTGAAGTTTCCAGACTGATGGCTTCACAGCTTGTTTCTCGAGTTCACCTGAACTTGATCCTGGTTATCCCACAGAGGCACTGGCCCCGGCCTGGGAGATATTGTATTTCACAGGCAACGGAGGAGGCCCATCGAGGTAATGGCTGTACTCTGAAGGGCATTTCAGTCTGGTTCATTCCATATTCAGACCAGAGAGAAGTAAAACGAGTCGGTCGATGTGCGTGCACTGTTCAGGTCTGCTGTGTTTCATCCAAAGCTCAGCCGTGAAAATATGTGAGGCTCAGCTCTGAACACTGGTGACTGAAGACTTTCAGGACGGAGCCAACGATTTGGCTCACAGCTTTGAGCCATCCACCCATACAACACACTCCTCATGATAACATCTCCCAGAGGAAGCTCCATGAAGCAACTCTGACCACCACGCCAGGTGCAAAATAAGACGTGCTGCACATGCATGGTTCATTCAAAGGTTCAAACTCCTGCAAACATGCCTCTGACAGCATCTTTCATTCACAAACTGATGATGAGCACCTCTTCAGCGGCTCTTTAATGACTTCTTGGCTCAGACCATTAGAAGTCTGGCCCTGTATGTTCCGGTTTCTTTCAGATTTCCGGCCTTTGTGATGGTGAATGGACTGGTACTTGTGTAGTGTTTTTCTACTGAGCACTCAAAGTGCTTTTTACTACTGGCCTCATTCACCCATTCACACACACACGTTCATACAGCCTGTGCCTTGAAGCGTATTTAATCAGCATGCACACATTCACACTCTGAGGGATCAGGAGGAATTTGGGACTCATTGTCTTGCCCAAGGACACTAGAGAAACCAGGGACTGAACCGCCAACCTTGCTGTTGGAAGATGACCCACTCTACCTCCTGAGCCACAGCCATAATGAAGTGAAGTTTATTTCCCCCAGCCTACCAGTTGCTCTCCTTTATGACCTGCATGAATCAAGATAAGAACACTGGGATGATGTAAGATGTGGATTTTGTAGTCCACCTACTGGATGTTGTAGTTTTAATATGCAGACATCAGCATCATGACGTTACGGAGTCCAGTGCCAGAGCAGTCTGATCCCAGCACACCATGACCTTATGACGTTTCCCACTGAGCTCAGAATGGGAATGTGGTTTGGCAACTCAAACACATCCCAAGAGATTTTCGAGGACTTTGTGCGTCCATCTGCTGACGCGCCGCATGGAGATGCCAGTTTCCTTTTCCAGAAGGACTTTGCTGCTGCCCACAGTTCCAAATGGTCTGCTGACCATGTGATTACTGTGCTTGATTGGCCGGCCAACTCACCTGACCTGAACCCCTGCAGAGAATCGGACACAGACTTGATTGCCTCCATGGCAGGCTGCACTGAGTCATGGTAGAGGAGTGTATAAATTAACATACCACATGCAGAAGTAGGACACTAAGCTAATGAGAGAAACTGGATTCCTGATTTTCATGAGGTGCCAACCATCATGATCAAAGCTAAGACAAAAGGCCTGAAATATTTCACTTTACATGTGAGTATATGAACGGTTTTATCTTTTCTTTGAGAAAGAAATCAGTTTTTTGTGATGCGCTTGTTCAGTCAGGAGACATGGGGACGCTGGTTTGCTGGAACACTTGTTGGGAAGCTTTTATCATAGTTATGGTAACAGGACATGATTCTGAGCTCACAGGTCGGAGGAGGTACAGCATGTTTCATTTCTATCAAACGATGTGGCAAGCTTTGGTTCTTAGCACATTACCCAGTCCATATCAGCATAGATATCAGCAGGATTTTTACCGTAAGGATCTGATGTGTTTTCAGTGTTCCTGTAATTTTTTTTGAGCTGTGCATTTGGTCATTGCAGTCTTGTACGATCAGTGCTGTCAGGGTTTTAAGAGCACTAAGATTTGAGGTCAAACAGCGCAGTGTATCCAGAGGCTGCAGAGCCTGGAGCCGTGTGTACTAAAGTCACTTTTTTGCTGTGATGTGCAGGGAGCTGGGCCTGGATGAGTTACTGCTGCACTGTGAGAGCGTGGTGGAGAAGCTGCGGTACCCTGACAGGGAGCCGTGCTACCAGGACATGGCTGGCACCGCCCTGTTCACCCAAACGGCCTTCGAAATGCTCCAGAACCACAGCAGGTACGGCACGCTGTGGTCAGTTTGGTTACCCGGTTACAGAATACGTCCTGCATGAATACTGTACAACAGTGTAACACTGATCCTGTTTCACACCCGCTGAAGCACAGTGCCAACATGAGCGTGAACAAAGAATGTTTTTGCAAACGTAACAAACCGTACCTGATACTGTGGGACAAAACTCCGCATGTGAAGGTCATCCTGTGCACTGTTTGATTGCAGGATAACGGCTGCTGTGGAAAAAGTGGAGTTGCTGTGGCAGCAGATCTTCTTGAAGGCCCGTTTGCAGCTACAGGTGTTTCAGTTGCGTGAGGACGCACTGCAGGTGGGTCTAACGTCTGGTCCATGTGTGCACTGGTGGTTTTTGTTTTACGAAAAAGCACGTTTATATTTCATAGATCCCTTGTAATCTGCTGGGCAGACGCTGCACTGATGCTCTTCTATCACAAGCCAGACCTTTTTGCAGTCATCCCCCAGGCCAGACGTGTAGTCTTCACTAAATGCTGGGGAAAAGATGCATGAAAGATCCTGTGTGTATACAAATCCTGAGCTCTCAGTCTGAAACTGTTGTGTGGGTCATTAGGGATGGAAAGTAGCTGCCAAACTCTGGACCAAAACCACAGAATATGGTTACAGTTCAATGCTGGGACTTGGCTTCTGGAGTGTTGAGATTTCAAACCAGCAGCCACAGGAAAAATGTGGATTTATGTCTTATTTTAAATTAACTTAAAATGCGAGCCATTTAATAAATGGGTTGGTACGTGTGGTGCTTTTCTACTGTGTTAAAGAAGCTGTTTTTGTTTTTAAAAGTGGCTCCTGGGAAGAGACGAACATTTCCATGTCTGTGAAAAGCCGGTATGAGATGGCCCAGCTCCATATTACCCAGCATACCTTAAACACCAACCAGAGCGCTGTCCATGTGACCCATCTGACATTCAGAGCTCTTTTCCTGGACCCAAGAAGGGTTTCAAACTCTCAGCCAAGCTTGCTTGGATATGGTCTTGTGATGACCTGTGGAGGAGATGCGTATTATATTTTCTGAGCTGCTTTATTTGAGACCTCTTGAATAAATTGTCAGCTTTCTTAACGCATCCCTGATGGGAACGTGAGCTGATCATCACTGAAGGCAGCTGTGGTCAGTTTGGTTACCTGTGTCAGTTGACTGTGCTTACAGATCACAGAGAAGATTGAAACGCTCCTTCAAGAGAAGATCCAGCCTTACAAAGTGCAGATTGCCAAGGACGCTACGAAGGCAGCGATGCTGGTGTCTGAATTTGAAGCATCCATTCACACTCCTGCTGTGGTAAGGCGGCTGTGAGCTGAACCTTGCCTTGCTGTAGCCTCCGTGTCACTCCTCTGTAACCATAAACCTGACCTCTGTTCTACCAGGCGCTTGTTCGCTGGGCTGAAGATGTGATCCACACGCTAGCAGAGCTCCTGCCCTTGGACAGTCAGCCCACAGAGTGCTGGGCTCTGGATCTGGAGAGGCTGAAGGAGAAACTTGACTCTGCAGTGAACTTCATTCTCCAAACCCTCAGAGCCGTTTCCAGCTACCATCGCTACTACAACAAGGCAAGTTGTGGGGAGCTGCGCTGCAGCTGCTGCGTGGTAATCAGCGGGACATTGGGTTCAGTGGCGGGACCCTCGATTGGGACTGTAAATGGGGATCTTCATCCTGCATTGAGCTAAAGCTAGTTACATCAGTGTCACAATAACATAACTAAGAAAGTGATGGTGTTTGTCCCCTGCTGTCCAATTTGCAGTAGACATTGTGACGTCATTATTGTGTTGATTATTGTTTTTGGATGCTGAGAAGTGTGAAGATGGGTGGCAGATGTGATTAGATCACAGCTCTGAGTCCTTCACAACATGCCATGTCCCGTTGATAGTGAACAGTCGTCTTCCACCTGTAGAACAGCAGAACTAAAGCTGTTTACCTGTTTAGGCCAGCTGCTGGTACAGTCTGGTCCTCTCGCAGAACTTCCTCCAGGAGCTTCTGTCAGGCGTACCTGGAGACGCCGCCTCCACTCAGCTGCAGAGGAAGAACCGGGGGACGATCCCTGCGTGGCGATACAGGCTGGCCACCTTTCTGAAGAAGAATCGCCCTCCAGAAATGGAGGAGCTGCTTTATCTGTCTCACCTGGGTCACGCCATCCCAGACGATGAGGTCCAGCGGGCAGGCAAGCAGATGTCCCAGAGGTGAGAGACGATTTACATGGATGCTTCAGTCTGTTTCCACTTTGCCCCGGCAGTGATCTGTACTTCCTGCTCACGTGAATGTGTTCAAGTTGCACTGTGGACAAAATTATTGGGACACATCCACATTCCACCTACAGGCGCTTTCTGAGTGTTCTAAGATCGGCGTGTCTGAGAATTTTTGCCCATTCAGAAGAGCGTTTGTGGGCCTGGCTCACAACCTCTGTCCTAGTTCATCCCGAAGGTGCTGACCTTGGTCACTGGAAAATTTGAACGGCTCTCAGATCCTTCAAGGTCACTGGGTTCCATTTCCTCTTTCAGTGACTGTTGAAGCTTATTGGAGTCAAATGTTTGAGGACATCACTGGATGCTGTCAGATGTCATGATAAAATCCATAGACTGCCTTTAAATTGCCTTTAATTTCACTAAACTGACAGGTTAATGGACTCCTGCTCATATGTTGCTTCTCTACTCTGAGCACTCAAAGCACTTTTTACTACAAGCCTCATTCCTCCGTTCATACACACTTTCATACAACGCTTTATTCGTGTTTAACTATCTCACACACACATTCACACTGCAGTGGAGGCATTGGGAGCAGGTTGGGGTTCAGTGCCGCGCCCAAGGGCGCTTCGGCATGTAGACTGGAGAAGCCAGGGATCGAACTGGCAACATTCCAGTTGGAAGATGACCCACTCTACCTCCTGAGCCACAGCCGCCCCCCCGAATCTGCATTATTGATCAGTCATTTTTTGATGTTTACCCTAACCATTAACAAACAGCATTTTGAACTTTAAGACATGGATCAAACCGTTCAGTTCACTGATGGGACCTGTGATGGTGGAGTTTTTACAGGAAAATGTATTAATCTTCACTTTCTGCCATGTGCGTTTTGTCCCGGTGATGATAAAGATGAATAATTAATAAATCCACTGTAAATACTGTTAGGACTGCAGCTTTGTCTGCTAAGCTTTGACTTTATGTGGCAGCTTTCCTGCAGCTCCGGCTGTGAGGACACAGACGGGAAGAGTTTCCTCTGCCTGTGTTGGTCTTCTGCTCTTTATTTACCTGTTGCCATGGTGAATCCTGGTATCGGAGCTCCATTGATGGTGTCTTTGTCTTCACTCCGATCTTTCTAGAGCTGAAACCTTTTTATCTCAGCTGCTCAGCTCAGTGTTTGTTAGAGCTGCTTTCTGGAACAGCGCCCTGATATCAGACCATGTTGCTGTGTCGCTGTTTACTCTGCATGCATGACTTTATCACGATTACACGTTCCCAGCGTGGGGAGGCATCTGGCTGGGTGGGAACTGAGCTGGTTCCTGGCTTGCAGACCTGATTCTGATGCTGTTTTCTGCTCTTTTTGTTGGAATCTGCCAGGTGCCTGACCCTGAGGAAACTCCTGATTTCTTCGGAGCCGCTGGCTGTTGGGCAGCTTCAGCTGGCGCTGCAGTGGCAGTATGAGTTTCTGAGGAGCGGCCATGGGAATCAGTCCTCTGCTGCCACGCACACATCGATGTCTGCTCCGCACAGCCCTGCAGAGTCAAACCCCACCCAATGTGAGGGTGATAAAGACTCCTCCCACCTTCTCGGAACATCTCCCTCCGCTGCAGTTTCCAGAATGGTGTCCTCTGAGGACACGCCACCCTCCTTCAGCTCTTTTGACTCTGGTTTTGATGGAGCTGGGAGCAGTCCGCTGGAGGTGCCAGCAGGGAGGGAAAGACTGGACGGAGAGTCTAGATTAGCTGGAACCAGGGACTTTGCAAACCCTGCCTTGAGCTCACCTCATGTCCACGAGAATATCTCCCCATATTGTGAGGATCACATAAAGGAGTTTGATGTGGGCACTGCAGGAATCTCTTCCAGGCCTGGCGTCCAGATCATCCCTAAAGCGGATTCTCTCAACCTTGAGATCAAAGTGAAGCGCTCGGCTGCATTGCCCAATAATCCCTGGCTTAGCTTGCCGGTAGATGATCTGGAGAACTCCTACACTGTCACCATTACACAGAACCCGGCACCTCAAAAAGGAGACCTGCGCTTTCACGACTCTTCAGACGCCCACGCTGCTGCAGACCTGACCGACAGGTGTCGAGCTCGGCCCACACGCAGGGAGGATTTAAGTGGCACAGACCCCCGAGGACCACAGAGCAGGGACTGGATGCTGCGTTCACAAACATCTGTGGAAGATCCCGAGCTGAGTCCCGTTTCCAATGTTCTCTCCAGCACCATTAACGAAGGAAGGGACGAGTCCAGCTGTTCCACAGAGGGGATTCCCACTCTTCTCTGGGATTCTTATGACCTGCACGACCAAAATCCACTTGACGCTGACGGGTAAGACTTGTTTGGCCTCACATTAGCAAAATATTGATAGAGAAGGTTTTCCCTGCCAAAGAAATTCCAGCCAGACTCAAAGTGCTAGTTTGCACCGTGGGTCACATTGTTCCACACCAGCCCCACAGATTGTCAGGTAGGGTGACTCAGGCTTGTTGTGCTTGTGGTTACTCACTGACCCTGCACACGTGCCAAATACAACACATCATGAAACTCTGAACTGATTCCCAGCCAGTCTGACTTGCTGGTGTGACTGCTTCATGATTCCTGGTGGCGGTGAATTCAGATTAACTTTATTTGCCGAGGACCTACAAACGAGTTGTTTCTCCCTCACCTTTTTTCTAAGTCCCTAGCATAGTCACAGCTTAAATTAGTTTGCAGAGGAGCTGTAATAAGCAACAGTATAGATATCATAAGCACTGAATAACCGGCTTTTAAAAAGGAAGCTCCTAATGGTGCCTCTCTTTCAGTGAGATCTCCCTGAAGGACTGGGATGTGAAGGAGCAGGAGGGTCTGAAGGAGGTGAAGATGATCCTGGACAGGACTGATGAGATCCTGGAGGTGAGAGGTGCACCTTTTTGAGCTCTGCAGCTTGTGCTGAGATGTTAACTGTAACCGCTGAGCTCATCATTTGAGACATTAGGACGCAGTGCTTGCTTCTGCGATGAGCAGTGAGAGCTGATCATGCTTGCTGTTGTGCAGGAAGAAGAAAATGTTCTGGCTCAGGAAGCTGTGCTGGACACGCTGCTGAGGTCTGAGGACACGCAGGGTCTGTGGCGGCTGTGTGACAGTGAGGGCCAGTTTGGTTCGGTAGGTTAAACATCGAGTCTTTGATACTTTCTGGTATCAAAGTGAAATCAAGACGCTCACCCTCACGCCCGCTGACTCCAAAAACACAGGGTGTGGAAAGTGATGATCTGTTTTCACACGTTTTTCTGTCTGTTCCCGTTTTAAAGATGTCGTCCGACGAGCTGGCTGAGGCCGGCGTTCTTGGTTTCGAGGACTGCCTGGACTCCGCACATCCCAACGGTCTCGGTGACCTCCTGTCAGCTGAATCTGCAGGTGAAACGAAAGCAGCTGGAGGCGATGAGCTCCACGCTGAAGCTCCAAGGGTATCTGACGTTTCTAACGGCAGGCCAGACCTACTGACAGAGCTGAGAAAAGTTCACATGCTGGATGAGCTCATCATGGAAGAGAGCATGAAGATCCGTGAGCTTCGGCGCAGCAAAGAAAAAGCCGGCGCTGAACTGTCGGGGAGCAAACCTGTGGGTGTGAGCAAAGAGAGGGAGGCGTTCCACTTACAGCTGGAAGAGGAGAAAAGGGAGGTGGAGAAGCTGGAGAAGAGTTTAGAAGAGGAGTGTAAAGACAAAAAGCACAGTGCTGAAGAGGTCGTAACGTGTCCTAGAACAGAGAAGGTAGACGGAGCACTCCCAAGGTCACAGAGGCTCTCCGTGTTGGTCCAGAGCAAGTCTGAGAACGCACACAAGACAGAAGGCGATGCTCAAACCTTTTCAGGTCCTGATGTAACCAGAGGGGCTTCACCACAAGATCTGGATCAGCTTCCACTTCCCCAGAGTCAGGATGTTGGTGACACAGCTGTCTTTGATTTAAAGGAAGAGGTGGGGATCCAAACTCATCAGTCTGTCCATGAGAAAGAATGGGACACATCTGGAGAAGGCACTAGCTTATGCAGTCCAGAAGCATCTCTAACCCCTGAAATGAGTCTAGATGATGGTGCCTTTGACCCAGGTGGAAAATCCCTCCTTCTCCCTGAACCTGAGCCAAGAAAGGCTTCACTTCCTGTGAACTACGGCCTCGCTGAACTCGACGCTCCTCATTCCGCAGAGGTGTTGAAATCGGCTCGATCCTCCGCAGAGCGAGATCCTCATTTCAAACAGTTTGATCCACAAGATGACGCACTTGAAGGGCAGCTGGAGAACGTGCCTCCAGACAGCAGTCGCTTAATTCTCAATCCAAATGTAAAGGAACACTGCAACAACAACAACAATAACCACGTGCTCCCTGAGAACTGCGGGGCGTCGTTGCAGCCAGAGGCTAAAATAAGCCCTGAAAATGAAGAGGCTGCATCAGTGGAAGCCACACGTTCTCTGCAGCCTGCAGAGAGAATCCACGCTTCACCTCCTGCAGATGAGCACCAGCTGACTCCTGCCCAGCCTCTGGAGTTTGACCCAGGTGGAGGAGATGAACGGAATGAAAAGCTGCCTGATGGGGTTCAGGCTCGTGAGGCTCTGAGGACGCCACACTCCGGCTCGCCTGGAAGCCAGAGCCTGCTTTACAGCCACCGGAGAGAGGTGCGTAGGCGTGTCCGTCTTCAGCTGAGGTCTTCTCGTCTACGTTTACGTCTCACATGCAGAACGTGTAGATGCAGTATTTGGTTGTGTGTACGGTACTCTCCTGCAACCTCACACCCTAAATCCCCGCACACCTGAGCGATCAGAAGGGGGCAGAGCTGAGTAAGAGTTGAGTTCAGTTCCACAGTTCTGTCAGAGCTCAGTAGCAGGGTCGGGTTGTGTTTTGGACCCTCTGGGAGTCGGTGGTATTAAAGCGGTGTGCTGTCAGCTGTTTTTGCTGATGCCGTTTTTTTTTATGTGCAGATGTCAGATTTCGAGAGCCCCATCGTACTGGATACAGGATCTGGTTTGATGAAAGCAGGATTCGCAGATCGAGACCACCCAAATGTCATATTCCCCACTATCATTGGAGTGCCAAAGTATGAGGTAAGGACATTTATCAGTCATGATTTATGTATGGCCCCAGATTCAGCATGTGCAGAGTAATAATGGAATGTTGGCTCACACAGCGGGGGTTTCCAAAAGAAATAATTTCATAAAAACGTTCTAAAGAATGTTTGTTCTGAAATAAGACAGTTTAATGATGCACTGTACAGAGTGTACGTTCTGCAGCCTTACGATGAATCGCAATACTTTATTCATCCCAGGGGGAAAATTGCATGCTGGGTGCCCACAGGAAGAGCTGGTCATAAAACAGTGTGTGTATTTTATGCCACTGATCAAATCTGGGGATTTCAAGTGTTTTTGTCTCTTTAGGAAGTACTGAATGGTGACCTTGAGAGAGAAGCCTACATTGGCCATGGTGCGCAGCATATGAGAGGGGTTCTGACTCTGAGACATCCCATAAAGAATGGGATCATCTGTAACTGGGATGAAATGGAACAGGTAGGAAGGATGACGCTCGTAGACCTGAGGGTGGCTGTTTAAAGGAGACGTTTTCTTCCATGCACCACTTTGTGTTGGTCTGTCACACACAATCTGAATAAAATACTTTTATGTTTGTGGTTTTAACGTGACAAAGTGTGTTAAAGTTCAGGGGGTGTGAATACTTTTACACTGCAGTGTACGGTGAGGCTGGAGCTTGTGTGAACAGGATGGAAACTGATATGAATCAGATGGATGATCCACGTGTCACGAAGTTTCCTTTTACTCCATGCATTGATCTCTTTTGTACTGATGCATCCTATAACTAAACAGCTGACACTGCAAAACCGAGAGTCGATGAACCCTTACAGCAGTTTGACCTTATCATGAAACATGATGGTTGGCATGCCATGTAGAGCTGTTTATCTGTGGTACAGCAGGAAGCCAGCCAACCAAAGCTTGCTCTCAGCTGACACACACACACACACACACACACACACACACAGGGCGAATTTGAGTTTTCATTCTGTGAGCTGCGGCTCGTGTCCTGCGACTTCTCAGAGTGAAGCTGCCATCCTGTCTGGTTGGCTGTCAGTGATGGGCAGACTGCTCAGCGCACCTGGCCACCTTCCTGCAGGGTCGGAGGCCGTCTATAGGCTCAGTTCTTCACCTGCGTGTTTGCCTTTCAGGTCTGGCATCATACGTTCCAGCAGCTGCGCGTGGAACCGGAGGATCACCCCGTTCTGCTGACGGAGGCAGCCATGAACCCCCGGGAGAACCGGCAGCACATGGTGGAGATCATGTTTGAACGTTTCAACGTGCCTCTGGCCTATATGGCCATGCAGGCAGTGCTGGCGCTCTATGCAGCAGGGAGAACCACTGGTACTGTGGTCACTTGGTGTCTTTATGCACGCTGTGGTTGCCATGCATGCATGGCTGGTCTGTTTAAACTGTTGCATGTATTCCTTAAT
Source organism: Etroplus canarensis (assembly GCA_015106775.1). Lineage (NCBI taxonomy): Eukaryota > Metazoa > Chordata > Actinopteri > Cichliformes > Cichlidae > Etroplus > Etroplus canarensis. Next base: position 17,785 of record VUQH01014595.1, read on the forward strand.
GAAGCCGGATCAGAACTCGGTCTTGCTTTCTTGCAGGTGTGGTGTTTGACTCTGGAGACGGAGTGAGCCACAGTGTGCCGGTGTTTGAGGGATACTGTCTACCTCACGCTGTGCAGCGCTTTCCTCTGGCTGGTTCAGATGTCACGCTGCATCTTAAAAAGGTATGTTCGCTCCTGCTGTGTAACGATGGCTGGATTGGCTCACTTGTTGCGTGCTAGTTTGGTTTTACTCGGTCTTTAAAGTCACTTGGAGCCTGTGCTTCAAGCTTCTGCAGGAACAGGGGGTGTGCATGCGCACCACGGCAGAAGAGGAGATCGTGAGGGAGATGAAGGAGGAGTGCTGCTGCGTGGCTCTCAACTATGAAGATGAGCTGAGTCGGGGGGGCTCGTCCTGCAGAGAGATGCATTACACCATGCCGGACGGACAGATTGTTGCCCTCAGCACAGAGAGGTTCAGGTAACGGAGTGGGGATGGGAAGCAATCCGTCGCCTTTTCAGCTTGCTGCTTTTACTACCTGTGAAATTCACTCAGAGGTTTCTCGCCTTACTGAGACAGACCCCCTGCCTCTTCCTGCAGCAGAGGGCAGCCACCATTTTTAACAGACTGTCTGTTCATCCAGGGCACCTGAGATTCTCTTCAAACCTGAGCTGATTGGACGGGACCACGATGGGATGCACAAGAGCATCTTCAAGTCGATCCTGAGCTCGGACATCGACCTGAGGCGCTGCTTCCTGGGAAACATTATACTGTCAGGTAACTTTAAGGAGTTGCACAACATCCTGAACTGTTCTGGAAATCTGTGGTGATTTGACCCAGCTCGCTGAACGCTCTGCCCTGTCTTCCTGAAGGTGGGAACACTCTGCTCCCCGGCCTGCCTGAGCGGCTGCAGGCTGAAATCAAAGGCCTGCTGCCCGCCGACGCGCGGGAGAGCGTCCGCGTCACCAGCCCCACAGACCGAGACTTCTCAGTGTGGAGGGGAGGCGCGGTGCTGGCCAGCCTGCCCACCATGACCTCTGCGTGGATCAGTCAGGAGGAGTACGAGGAGTACGGGCCACAGATTGTGTTCAGGAAGTGTTTCTGAGGCCGAGCGAGTGCAATATACACAACTCTGTACGGTGCTGGGCTGTTGGGACCCCCGTCTGTTCGTCTGTGGAATCGCTGCCCTGTGCTGCTGCTGCCTCATTCCTACAAAGATCCACACACGACGATGAGGAAGTCTGTGTTCATCATTCCCGTCCATCTGTGTCTGAATGTCTTAAAGTCCTCATTTGTGTGTCCCAACAATTTAAGCCTATGTGTGTTCATGTTTGTGGTTTAGGGACTGAAGCTGGCCTTTTAACTGGTGTTCTGTTTCCAAAACGCACAGCTGAGGACCGTGAAGAAAACCCAATGTGCTGAAGCTAACATTGTACAAATCTAATATCAAATTGCTGTATTTATTTTTTTATGAAATGTAATGAGTTGGAGACCTGGAGAAAGCCGGATCAGTCCAAGTCCAGCTGTGTTCAGAACTTGTTTTAATCGTATCAACACTGAGTGGGTATGAAGGCCTCTGCTCACTGTGTTTTCTTGGAACAATGCAGGTTTTGTCACATGACAGCTTTTTTTTTTAATTCCTTTAAACCTCTCTAACGTCTGTAATAGTGTGACTCTTTGTAAATAACTCTGCTGTTATTGGAACAGCCCAATTTTTGAAAAATATATATTTTAAACTGTTTTTGTGTGAACTTTCCTGAATGCTCGTTTCCCTGCAGGGGCTCTAATGCTGCTCAGACTGCAGCACAAGTTTCTGAGCTTTAGTGTAGCGTTTTCTGAGGACTCTGGCTGTGTGGATTTTAAATGTCGTCTTGCACATGATGAGTGTGGTTTTTTTTTTTTTT